>MU530557.1:705955-720195 GCA_024362625.1 Silurus asotus
ATATATATTTTTTTTTTTTTTTTTGCACGTCATAATTAGTTGCTCCTAGCCCCTTATGAGACTATATGTTAATGACACTTTATACCAAAATTATACAACACAGAAGCACAATTTTTAAAAATGTATTTATTTAATGTTTATGTATACTGGTTATCTTACACGGTGATGTTTATTCTCGTTTTGGATACATTCAAACTAAAGCCATCAATAAAACCTAAAGCTAAATAAATATATTACATGTTCCCACGTTTGAAAATATTTGTTGCCTATTAAAGACACAATAAGCTACCTTTGCATTTGTAAGTATTATATAAAGGAAGTTTTTTCTTTTTGATCCACTGTATTTAAATTATTATTAAGTCTGCTATTTTGCACTGTATGAATAAACGACAATAAAGCCTTAATGTATATTTACAAGCAGCACTTCGCTATGGACTGAGCTCACAGTAACACAATCCTTAAACACCACATTAGAGATATACAGTGGGGAAAATAAGTATTTGAACACCCTGCTATTTTGCAAGTTCTCCCACTTAGAAATCATGGAGAGGTCTGAAATTGTCATCGTAGGTGCATGTCCACTGTGAGAGACATAATCTAAAAAAAAAAATCCAGAAATCAACAAATTGCAAACAAAGGCTACTGTAACAAATATTAACACTTTCTCAGGTGTTCAAAAATATAAATTTGCAGCTGTATCATACATTGTGATTTCTGGATTATTTTTTTTAGATTATGTCTCTCTTATGTCTGACATGCACCTACGATGACAATTTTAGACCAATCCATGATTTTTAAGTGGGAGAACTTGCAAACGAGCAAGGTGATCAAATACTTATTTTCCTCACTGTATATCATTGGTTCAGTTTTGAAAAGTCAGAAGAACAAGTTGTAAAATATAATGATGCATTATCTTTTGCTGTAATTTGCTGCTCAGAATTATGCCATTAGAATTATACAACAAAGGAAGTAGGACAATTCAGCCCCCCACATGTTTATATTATTATAGCAACATGCTAGGCAATCTTACAAGTAACGTACAGTATATTTTCTTATACTTATATAGCAAACTGTACAATGTTTTAGATTTATATATATTATGCTATACCAGATTTATATATTTATATATATTATACCATATAACTGATTTAAATGTAAGACATTATTTATAATTTCGATGCTATGTGCGCAGCCTTTCTCATTTGATGCCACACCATAAACAGAGAAGGAACTCTAATTTAAGAATACCATAAACTAATTTCTCAGTTGTGGTGGCATTTTCTATTATGAAAGACAAGGCAAACATTTACACGTTCAAGAAAAGGGGATTTACAAATAGTGCAAACAACCAGTGTTTTATTTCCTTTCTTTAAATATGATTTATTTAAAATTATTTCTATTACCCTAATTTCCGGACTATTAAGCGCACCCATATATAAGCCGCACCCACTGAATTTGACAAAGGTTTTTATTTTGAACATAAATAAGCCACACCTGTCTATAAGCCTACACTGAAACTAATGAACTTTACACAGGCTTTAACGAAAGACAGTGCCCGTTACACGGTGTAACGGGTGAAATATGTTGTGGCTCCTTTAAGAGCAGAGCGGCATTTTGGGAATAGGCTGTCACCGCATTTTTTCCGGTATTACTGCATGAATGCAAGGCCGAGGAATATGTCCTTATTATTTTTTCATGCTCATTTCTAAGTTTCTTTGACTAACCCGTAACACTGTTGCCAAGAAAAATAAAAAAGCATGAGTTATGGAAACCTATCTGTGCTTATATGATTTCTGTTGCAACTGGAGTTAGCGAGCTATCCCAGACTCAACGTGTTACAAGGCTTGTATCTAAACAGTAGCCGAACAAGAAAGTCATTGTTCACCATCTTCCTCCTTCCTTTCACAACTATTTCTCTCTCAAGTTTTTTTTTGGCTTGAAGTTTGTGAAACCGGAAAAAAAAACAAAAAATTAATAATAATCGATAAGCCACTTCGTTGTTTAAGCCGCGGGGTTTGAAGCGTGGGAAAAAAGTAGCGTCTAATAGTCCAAAAAAATAGAGTATATAATTTGCTATACAATCTGCATGTTTAGCACAATAGATAACAATAAATTAAAAACTAAATGTAAAAATATTTTTATTGTTTTAAGTAAGATAAAACAATAGCAACTGAGATTTTGCAACATTTCTCTTGCAATATCAATTAGGCAAACAAAGAAAATTCTGCCCAAATATATTGGGCAGCAAAAAGTTGCAAAATCTCAGTTGCTATTGTTTGAAGTAAACGTGTAAATGTTTGCCTTGTCTTTCATAATAGAAAATGCCACCACAACTGAGAAATTAGTTTAATTAAGGTGAAGCATGACTTCTTTTGACTCCTATGGGCCATAGGAGTCAAAAGAAGTCATGCTTCACCTTAATTATACAGATTGTGTTGGGGGATTAAAAAAAAAATTTCCACACCTGCTGTGCTGTCCAAAAACATTTTGTGTTAGATGAACAAACAGTGCAACAATACATTGACTATGATTTATATTGTTATTGTTCTACTAAATAAAGTACATTTAAAAACAATGAACCATAATTGTGCCTTATTTTACATTTGATAAAGACATTTTTTTCTTTATTAAATGTAAGTAAGTAAATGTATAACACTTTTATAAAAGCCCAAGTTTTAGCAGTTTGCTGGTCTGAAGCATTCATGTGTTTTACAAGGTCAGATTAATGTTAAATGCAATTATAAAAAGACTTAACAAGTATAGTTTGTTTGGAAAGGTTTCCAGGAAAACATCTTTTCTCTAAAAAGAACATGGGAGCATGGCATAGATTTGCAAAGTTGCATTTGAACAAACAATAAACGTCTGGAAAAATGTCCTTTGGCTCTATTTTCAACCTGTTAGCCTTTGCCACAGCTTTTGGGACTCACAGCTGAAAATGGATTTTCATAACAAATGAGATTCCTACAAACATTTATCTGAGACTATGTCTGAATCTTTTCCTTCCTCCCCCTGTTTGAGAGCCACCTGCTAAACACAGGTGGCCATTCATACTCTATTCATACAGTCTGCATATCAGTTAATGGCTGACCATTAAAGGCTATTGTTATACATGTTTGGCTATTTATATTGATTTGTCATTCATATTGATGGCAAGGTAGCCAGACAAGCTATTGTTTTACAGTCATGGACATTCATAATAATAATAATAATAATAACCTTTATTTTGTATAGCGCCTTTAAAAGGAGTTTCTCAAAGCGCTTAACATAACAGATAAAAGTAAAAGATACACATAATAATACAAACACTAAAACTAACTATACAAAAAATAAAAACTCAATAAATAACAGACAAAGAAGTCACATAAAAGCTACCCTAAAAAAGTAAGTTTTAAGATGGGATTTAAAAACACCCAGGGACATCTTCATATAGATGTCTGGCCATTTCAGAAAATACAGAAAATCTGAAAATACCCAGATGTTGGATATCAGTTCTTTTTATTAGTTGAAAAATAAATAAATATGCTAACACGTTTGCATATACAATGCTCCATAATTACTTGTCAAGTTGGTGACCAGAATAAAACATTGCATGTCTCTACACACAATGAACAAGGTTCCAGCAATACCACATGGTAAACAGCACTTAAAATGTATGATAAGTATACTTTTAAAAAACTGAACATGCAACTCCAGAAACACACCACTGTTAATTTGCTTTCCACATAAAGACAGACAAAAACTTATTATTTTACCTTTGTTTAGAGATGGAAGTAACAAAGTACAAATACTTTGCTACTGTACTTAAGTAGTAAGTATCAGTACTTCACTTCACTATTTATTACTATTTTACACTTATTTCCTGGCCATCACGCACCACAGATTTGGGCTAGGCTATAAAGCGAACAACAAGCAAGGCAACAAGAAGTATGGCTAATGTGGATGAGACAGAGGGAGTCAGCAAGTAAACATGACTGAGAACAAAGACATTCTGATCACCTGATCATCATATTTTCTCTGTTTGTGTTGATCAGCATGGATACATTAATTAGGTAACAAAATATGAACCTATTTTCTTTTGTATTCATATATTAATATGATGTGAGGTCCAGGTACAAGCGTGGCAATAAAACAGGTACTGCTAATGGCTACTTAAGTACATGCAAGAGCCAATACTGCTTTACTTTAACATGAGTAAAAAAGTGTAGTCAGTACTTCAACTTTTACCAGAGTCTTTTAAAACATAAGTATCTGTACTTTTACTTGAGAGAAAAATGTGTGTACTTTTGCCACCTATGCCTTTGCTCATGGGCAGTTGCAGTTTAGGGTAGAAAATGTGCTTAAAACTTGACCAAACTCCCCACAAGCACAAACTGTTCTTCAACACAAGGTCAAAGGTAAAAACTTTTTTAGTTTTGTCCAGAGAAATCCCAATCCTTTAAGCTGGCAAGGAAAAAAAATAAACAATAATAATAAGTATAGTAATAAAAGCTAGAGCTGCAACTAATAATTATTTTGATAACTGATTAATCGGATGATTACTATATTAATTGGAAAAAAAAAACTAAAATTTGAATTATTTTATAACTAAAAATTGAATTATGAAATTTGATGTTTTGCTTATTATAACTATATAAATCCCTGATTCAGGGTATTATGTATAAAAGTGTCCTTTAAAAATGCACAAGTGACATACTGAGTTTAACTATGTTTATTTTTGACATTTATAATGGCTGCTTGATAAGGAGTGCATGGGGGATTACTTCTTGAACAGATTCACTCATGCTGGTTTGTTTCTTCTGTAAAAAGAAAGTAAAAAACCCAGCATTTGAGTATGCAATGTGAAGTAGTTTGTGCAATTCAACATTTGTATTGTTTTTAATGATAAATGCAGATGACAAGTTGACAACC
This sequence comes from Silurus asotus, assembly GCA_024362625.1. Lineage (NCBI taxonomy): Eukaryota > Metazoa > Chordata > Actinopteri > Siluriformes > Siluridae > Silurus > Silurus asotus. The sequence continues at coordinate 710,864 of MU530557.1, forward strand.
ATGCTTAAACTAATAAATATAAAATATAATTGCTTTAACAAATTTTGTCAGACAATTTGTTCAGTTCTGATTATATAAGCATCTATAATATATAATTAATTAAATGTTATATATTAATAATTAAATGATATGCATAAATTAAATATGCATACATTGAAAAGCATTTGAACATATAGTAAAGCAGCAGTAAATCACGTTTGGAAACAGATAAGTTAACTGTTGTAGTAGACAAATGCTATACAAAGATAATGGAACAGTAAAACGCAGCAAGCTAACAGGCTTTATTTAAAAAAAAGGAGATATGTTGTACAAATGCATAAGCATTAGCTGAAAACCAAAACAGTGAATTCAAATGTAATCGTTTACTGCTGCTTTTATTTGCTGCTTTTAGATTTAGTGTTTGCTTGCACCGTTTTAATTTAATCCATCACTATGTTGCGAGCGAGGTGATTGTGCAGCTTGATGCTCAAGAGTCATGACAGAACAGATCTAGTGCGACTGTCCTGAAGTTAGCAAACAAACAGTTTACACAATAACACTTAATTCAACTATACTATTTTCACAAGATGAGGATATACAGTTTTTGCTTACCGTGCTGATGTTTCGCCTTCATCCGTGAAACCAATGTGTTTTCTTTATATGTGGTGGTGCATCACTATAGTACTTTCATGCCACACAAGCTCAGCTTTGCATATCTTGCAGGTTAAAGTGTTCTTTGTTACGTTAAATATAAAATGCTCCTATGCCTTGGATGACTTTAGATGCACACTTTTTCCGGCTGGTTGACCTCTACTCTCCGCCATTTTGCAAACGGCCTAATCTTGCAGTCATGCTTACCTATAACTTGAGCAGCCCAACTAATTGATAATGGCATTTGTTGACAACAAATTTCATTATTGATTATTATGGATTTTATTGAATAGTTGTTGCGGCCCTCATAAGAACAACACTCCATATATTCTTCTTATGAGTTCATAAAACAAAACACTCCCCTGAAACTGATCCTTAAATGTTTTGCCCAAATGTGTTTCACTAACACAGAAAACTTATTCCGCTTTTGACCAAAGGCATTCTAAAATCTTATGCAGACTAAATGATTTAGAGTGGCTCTCACCTCTGGCAGTGGTATGCCGTTGATGATGAGGTCAGGCTGTTGAGGCCCTTGCCCAGGGAAGGTGTGGTGGTAGCCATGGTTCGGTGCGGCATTTCGTGAGTTCTGGCTTTCCATGTTGAGGAAGGTGCTCTCAGAGCGTCTGCAGCCCAGTGGCAGCGTCTGCTGGTGGTAGTCAAAGTAGTTCAGCGACGATGTGAGAGATGAGCAGCTCACCACATTCATCTTGTCCGTCTCCTCCACATCACGTGGCACTAAGCGTATATCATTCTTGCTTAATTTCTTTTTCTTGTTGGACTTCTTCTGGTTGCCATATGAGTACTCTGTCACCCTGTGCAGGTAAAAAAAACTGAACAGACTCAATAAAGCAGTGCTCTTCTTCATGCAGGGCCCTATTTTTATAATCAAGCACACACACACACACACACACACACACACAAAAAAAAAACATGCATTTGCATTAATAATCTTTGCCAGCATTGTAGATATTTTTATGCTCACTGGAGAAAATGGTATATTTTTACAGATATTACAATGAATATATCTAAAAGAATCACTGCAATGAAGAGCTATGAGTATATTTTATTCAAACACATCACAATGAATCATTTTGGCTAAGCACTATGGTAATCCCCCATTTATTAAATTAAATTAAATTCATTTCTATTTGTGCTTTTAACAATAAACATTTATAGTGGTTGTGTTCCAAAACCGCCCGCAGTAAACCAAAAACTGAGATAAACGGATGGCACCCCAAAAATGCCATTTCATGTATACAGCACTTTACGGATTTAAACATTTTACTTTGCGGCGCTCTCACCGCTGCGGCCTGGGTTCGATCCCCGGTCAGGGAACCAACCCCAGCCACTCTTAGTGCCGGTCCCAAGCCTGGATAAATAGGGAGGGTTGCTTTAGGAAGGGCATCCAGCGTAAAAACATGTGCCAAATCAAACATGCGGATGATCCGCTGTGGCAACCCCTGATGGGAGAAGCCGAAAGAAAGTTTTACTTTATTTTATAGTTTAAAATTATTTTTTTTATTAATACATTTTATTATTTCAACATAAAACTCCATAAAAACAATTCAATGTACGTTTTTGGGTCTATCGTGTTATCCGCAAGAGACCGGGAAAATCTGCGAAACAAATTAGTTATGTGGCAAATGCAATTCCACAATAAACCGAGGGTGCAAGATTCCAACCGCAGTAAAGCGGATTACTGTAATTTTTAATAAAAAAAACAAATACTGTTCTATTTAATTTTTAATGCCACACCTCCTGTTGTGCCACACCCAAAACTATAAACTGCAAGACAACAAAAATGTAGTCCATGCTGGACCCTGCAGGCAAAATGTACATTTTTTTTTATAAAAGATGCTTCAAGGTGTCTATTCCTTCTATTCTTGGCAATGACTGAGATTCATTTGGCAAAGCCACAGTCAAGTGACCTCTAGCCACCAATGGAGCCAACATTTTTTATTTATTTCAGTTTCATGCACTGCAGTTTTTCTTTAAAACGAGCAGCAAAATGCAAACATGCAAAACCACAGCATCACACAAAGTAACAAATTATCAAAAAAAGTCAGGAAAATAGGCAAAGTATTCAAATTTCATTTCACACTTGTGTCTTTTAAGATGTAAATTTTTAGTACATAACTGTGCTTTATTGTTGATTTCATGAAAACCACAATCATTAGATTGCAAGTGCAGTACGTGACTGACAACAGAGCATAATTTATCTGCATTGTTTTCACACTAGCCATAATCCAATATTGAGTCTTGTACTGTATGCATCTCTCCCAGCTGACTTTACCATTATTCTCATTAAATACTATTGCACTTATCATCTGGATTTGTGGCATTCAAGTCTATTATTAATTAATTTGTATATATTGTATATATACTGTGTTCAACTGTGTAAACAGGTTAATCAAACATATCGTTATTATCTTTGGAATCAATTATTTTGACATTAAATTGGACACTCCCAGTCTTTTGTTTTTTCTCCTCCACCCTCAGCCAGTGTTAACTTGTCGAAGAGGTGCATTTCAATTGACCTCTATTATCTCACTCTTTTTAGACAATCGCTTTTATTTCTGGTGTGTTGTTGTTGACATCTATTACATTGACAATCCCTTTGCGGTAAACTGGAATTGAATTTGGACCCAGATATTTGGCCTTTACCCAAAGTGTATTTCATGCACACAATTCTTCATTAATAAATAAGGAAACAACCTTACCATTTGCTCTTTTATCTGGATCAGTGGCATTGTAGTCTATTACTAATGTAATATAGGAGAATTCTCCATCACGTTAACAGTATAAACAGTGTAAATCATCTCTCCCAGCTGACTTTCCTTCTTTACCAAGGGATCATTATTTTTTGTTGGATCTTGTTAAGAAAAATTACAGGAATGTTTATAATCATTCTTCTTATTCAAAGCAAACAAATTGTGGAAGCTTTAATGCTTCCTTAAAAATGCAAAAAAAAAAATGCTTTTTATTTTTATTTATTTTTGAACATTGATTTGTGTCTAGGGCTAAAAGTATATATCTGAAAATTGTAAATTGTTTAATCTAATATTTCAAAAATGTATGATTTCCCCTTTGCCTCTGCCTTGTTATAGTTTTATAATAAAAAGTAAATATATTATGCATTTCTCTCATTTTAAATGAAGGCAATCCCACACATCTCACACAGCACAAAAAACACTGCAAATGCACTTTCATTAACACCAACTTAGCAAGTGGAAAGAACCTATCTTTTCCTGAAGAAAATAAAAAAATGTAAATAAATAACACAAAAATACATAAGTGCATTTGGGGACACAAATATATATATAAAAAAAATATATATATATTTGCAATTCTAACCTTAAAGCTTGATCTGTCCTGCTCTACAATATTATTTTATTCAAAACGTCTTTGTTAATAAAGTTGGGAACACACATTTATGAATGCCTTAATATCAACGAAATATATGTAAAAAAAAATTTAGAAGTATTGATTATGCTGTGTGAAAAACAAATTGTGTTCTAAATAAATGTACATGAAAATACTGAATTGTAATGTGGTAATGGGAAATCAGCTTACAAAAAAATGCAAAATATTTAGTTTTTTATGGTTTTTACAAATGAATAGCTGTCATATGTGAATGTATGCATTAGCATATGCTGTATTATCACGTTGTCTTCAAATATTTCTAATTGCTTTATGCACCTAGTTAATAAATGATGGCTATATAAAACACTGGGTAAAAATCACTTATTTTTATCACTCTTTTCATTGACTGAAAACTGGCTAAAGCTTTCTTTACAGGTTGGAGTAGTATTGGAAAAGTATTAACACTTGTAAATACTTTTTTAATACTTGTAAAGCTTTTATGTTTACATTTCTAAAAGATTCTCCTGAGCCTGAAAAATTACATTAAAACTGATAGAAATGTATCAAATACTATAAGAGACACAGTAGTTTTACAAAGTAATATGTCCCTATATGTACTGCTTGGCTACACTCCAGTAGGGCTATGTCACATGCACACAAAACCACATGAGGTCAAACATGCATTACATTCCACTTGAAAATATCGCACATGCATATTTTACAATGAAAATCACTCAATAACAGGCATCATGCTGTGTTAGTAAAGATAAAGAATATGCTTAAAAGTAACTAAGATACCTGCAGTTGTATGTGCGAATTTCCTTGTTATCCCTTTTGCACTTCACAGCTACAAAGATCATTGTGACAAACAAAATAGCAGCAATGGAACCCAGAGCAATGATGAAGATGAGAGACAGGTTTACTGGCCCAATCTGCTCCTGTGTGTTAAGATCCGGAGAGAGGTAAACAATGATGTATGCAGAAGCAGATAATGATGTCTGCCCATGGTCATGGGCCACAACAGTGATTTGATAAGAAGGCTTGGTGTTTTCTCCAAATATTTTTGTGGTCCTCACTTCACCATTAATCTGGTCAATTTCAAAGTATGCCATGTCCCCCTCTGAAATAGAATATGTCAGTCTTCCATTTTCTCCTTCATCATAGTCATCAGCCTTGATTTGAGTTACCAAATAACCCACTCCAGCATTTTTGGGAATGGAAACCTCTGCAGTACCATTAACAAGTGGTGGGGTCGTCATCACAGGTGTGTTATCATTTACATCCAAAACAACAATGCGAACAGTGGCATTACTTGTTAATGAAGGATCTCCACCATCTTTTGCAGAGACCTTAAATTCAAATGTCCGTGTATCTTCATGATTAAAAGCCCTGACCCCATAGATTTCCCCATTTGAATTTACAGTAACATATGACTCCACAGACATTCCTCGAACTTCTGACTTGATGATTTCATAAGACACTGTGCCATTCATTCCCAGATCAGGATCTTTAGCAGACACCGCAAGTAGGAATGCACCTGGGACATTGTTTTCCAACACCATTGCTTGATAATGTGGCTTTGTGAAATAAGGTGGATTATCATTTTCATCTGTTACTTTCACTGCAAAAGATTTTAAACTTCTCAGTTGGGGATAACCACTATCCTCAGCCAAAATAGTCAGGTTGTATATGTCTTTCTGCTCCCTGTCTAGTCGACCATCCACAAGTAAAGTGGAGAAGCTCTCAAACTCATTGAGTCTAAAAGGCACGTTGCCCTGCAGTCTGCACTGCACTTTCCCGTTTGCACCTGAATCATTGTCTGAAACTCTGACCAGTGCAATAACATATCCAAGAGGTGCATTCTCACTAACCTCAACCATCTCGCTGTTTTCAGACAAAAGCTTAATTTCCGGTGCGTTGTCATTGACGTCTACTACATTGACAATTACTTTGCAGTGAGCTGGTATTGAATTTGGACCCAGATCTTTGGCTTGAACATCTATTTCATGCACACGCAGTTCTTCATGGTCTAAAATACCATTAACAGTTATAACTCCAGTTTTAGAGTCAATTTTGAACATTTGTTTAGTCAGATTGGACAAAAAATTTATAAATGAGTAAACAACCTCACCATTTGTTCCTTCATCTGGATCAGTGGCATTCAAGTCTATTACTAATGTATTTGTAGGAGAATTCTCCATCACATTAACAGTGTAAACAGGCTCATCAAACACAGGGTTATTATCATTGGAATCAATTACTTTGACATTAAGTTGTACACTCCCAGTCTTTGGTGGTTCTCCGCCGTCCTCAGCTGTTATTTCAAACGTATAATGAGACTGCGTTTCCCTGTCAAGTGTCTTTTCTACTATGAGCTCTGCTATTTTAGACCCATCTCCCCTGGTCTTGATTTCTAGTCCGAAAATATCGTTGGGGGTGATCGTGTAAGTCTGAACGCCATTGCTTCCAGAGTCTGGGTCGCTTGCCCCCTCTAGGGGAAACCGCGTGCCAGGTGCGGCGTTTTCCGAGATCTCGATGTCGATATGACTGGTGGGAAATCGGGGCGCGTTATCGTTCACATCCAGGATTTCGATTTTAATCACGCATATCTCCATTGAGTTAGACATTACCTCCAAAGAAATTACGCACTTTGGCGTCTGCCGGCAAACAGTGTCCCGATCGATTTTTTGTTTAGTAATGAGCAGTCCTGCCGGGCTTAGATTTACCCATCGTGGTTCGGAATTGGAAATTACACGCAAAAAAGGTTGCCGATTCCCAAGCACGAATCCAGCCACTTTCGCGTCCGCAGTAACATTAGCGATTTTCGTTCCTGCGCGCAATTCCTCCTCCACTGTGTATTTCAGATTGAAAACGGCCTCGGCGGTGCTCCAGCACGCCAAGACGCACAGCATCACTTGTACGAAATCCATGTCTGTAGAGCGAAGAAAACCTGTTGACGTCTTTCTCTTCTCAATTAAAAGCCGACAAGGATTCAACCATAACAGACATCGCAGCGGATTTCTGTTTCTATGTTGCTCAATAAAACGATGTTTGGAAACACGGCCTTAAAAATGACTACCTGATTTCATCGGAATGGCTGATGCTGAAGGACAACTTCCATTCATTCCATCGCTCTTTTCATGATGGCCATTTTTACGTCATCGGAAATTTTGAGCACTCCAAGAAATACGAATATACTGTAAACGAGAGCAAGAATGTATTAAAAAGTCATACAAATAAGGCTAAATTCGCGCATATGAAAAACAATATCGTACCAGTGAGCCATTCAGTGAGACGACCATTTTGTGACAAGGAGAAAAAACAGTCGCCATGTATATACAGGTCTACAAATTATGCTTCGAATGACAATACAGTAATTCTTTTAAATGTTTCAATCCGAACGCAAAACCTGACATCCTACAAAATACATGGTTAATTAAATTGATCTGCATTCTGCTCATGGCATTCTTTTACGGAAAGTAAAACCATGTTGTTATATACAAATAAAAATAAATAAAAAAAAAAACAAAAAAAAACATGCCTCTCCTCTTCAGTCCGTGACTAGCCTGTATTTCGAAGCCCAAATCCAATGAACCCGTGGAGAATCAAGATAGAGAGTAATAAGGTAAATATATATTGCTCGAATCCAGAAACAGTGACGCTAGTAAAGATGATCTTGCTGGAATCGGTGATACTCCAGTATTTCCAAACGAGTCAGCTCCGAGCACTTCAGCCTTAAGCGACTGGTAGATTCACGCACATTTCTTCATACATAAAATGAGCCGTCTTAGCAGGTTTCAGTCCAGATTGTAGGCAATCCACATGTAAAGTAACGACATAGAAGTAAATTCACTGTTGACTTAGCCTATGATGGTGTCCATGTAGCTACTTAGGAAAAAATACAGGCTGTGGATGAGTCTGGTTAGTTCCGAACAAGGCTGTAGCTGCAGCTCACCATCCGCAATCTGTGTTCACTAGTGAACACGGAGCCCAGCGCGCACCACTCTCAAGACCCGCAAGCCTCTCAGCCAATCAGACCTTACAATGACGAATGGGCATGGCCAAAAATCGCACTGAAACCAGGCCAACAAGATCCTCCAGGATGGCGAAGTGGATCTTACTAAGAGAGAGAGAGAGAGAGAGAGAGAGAGAGAGAGAGCGCACAAAGCAGCTCCTTTATTTCTTTACGAATACAGACATCTAAATAATACAAAATGTTTTCTTTTTTTAAACAGTGTTGTAATAAGATTAACGTTTCCGTTGTAGTTCCTCATGTGAACCAATGGTCATTTGAGGAATCACAGCTCCTTGCCTGCTTAAATCGTTTTCTTTTTGTTAAATATGACATGATTGTTGACGTATGTAAAAGCATGGTTATTGTGAGCTGATGGTTATATTTGTACATTTTATGATTGTAAAAATTATTCGAGCGTCATAGATTAAAGAAGGCCAAAAAAAAAAAATACAAGCAGCAGGTTTGACCACATGTTGCTGTTTTATCTGCATAAGTAGTATAGGTTATACAATTTTACAAAATTAAATATTTTTTATGGTACCTATTGTTGAGGTCACAATATGATTGATAAGGTTCACTAACAGATGCATCTTTGCACAGGGCTGCCTTGCAGGTATATTGTCTGTCTGTTTATCTATCTGTCTATCTATCTATCTATCTATCTATCTATCTATCTATCTATCTATCTATCTATCTATCTGGATTTTCATTTATTTAGTCGTTTTTATTGATTTATATTGATTCGTCTACTGTTATTCTGACGCAGGCTTCGTGTATGCAGCTTTAGAATTGCATGCAGGTAAAGGTAAAGAAAGAAGGGCTGTAATATTTGGCTCTTAACCTATTTTACCTATAAGTGGATTAGATATTTGTGCTTATATTGCGAGATCTAATATATATATATATATATATATTTAAAGAAATGATGGGTCTGAGATGAGTGTCGTATTTAATGATACATATTCAGAAAGATTCTGATGTGTAGGTGTGTGTTTTTTTAGCTGCTTTTTTTTATAACAGCTCCATTTTTAGGCTCCGTTTCCTGTGTGTCAACATTCAACACCAAACTTCCCTGCGTGCACAATCTGCAGGATTCTGCTCCAATTATTAACCCTTTATTCGTCTTTTTGTAAAAAAAAAAACACACCAAAACCTACAACATATTTTATTGTGTGTGTGTGTGTGTGTGTGTGTGTGTGTGTGTGTTTAATATTAAACGCCTTTTTGGCCAACCTAAAGTGACCCTATTGGAAAATAGTGAGAACTGCAGAGTCACATTTGTGTGTGTGTGTGTGTGTGTGTGTGTGTGTGTGTGTGTGTGTGT
>MU530557.1:720206-748328 GCA_024362625.1 Silurus asotus
TATGCCTATAATTTGAATGTAACACTTACAATGAACAAAGACATTATCTGCAGCCTGTGAATCGTGCTTTTCCTCTTTGAGCTGTAGAATTGACAGCACTCTAATCCAATGGCATTGCAAATTTACAGGAAATAATTGCCACTGAACCAGACGGTAAGTAGGTGTGTTCTATTTTAAGTGGCGCTACGCATATATATATATATGCCTATAATTTGAATGTAACACTTACAATGAACAAAGACATTATCTGCAGCCTGTGAATCGTGCTTTTCCTCTTTGAGCTGTAGAATTGACAGCACTCTAATCCAATGGCATTGCAAATTTACAGGAAATAATTGCCACTGAACCAGACGGTAAGTAGGTGTGTTCTATTTTAAGTGGCGCTACGCTGCCGATTAGCATATGACATTAGATTGCTCTGATCAGTCTGCTAAAGGGGGAGGGGGGGAGCATATTTTGTGGAAGACTGGTGCCACCCCTTTAGACACGTCCCCGATGATTGTGAAATATCTGAAATCTCACTGCAAGGAACCATAACAATAACAAAGACACTACATTGTGTTCCACAATGTATAGAGAAGATACTTTGTTTTATATCAAATATAAAAAAACATACCTAAAAAAACATTCTCTAAAATAAAAAAAACTAAATTGTTCTAACTAATAGTTCCTTTAATACCATTCCCAAAAAAGTATGTATTCTGATGTAAAATCTATATGCTTATATGTATAAATCTTTGTGAGTACAAGGATAAATATTTTCAGCTGACAGTTTGTCAAGATATTGTTATTGGGTTTGCTAACCGAGGTCTGTATAAAGTCTTGCACATTATTACACCATGACCAAACACATATTTCATTGGCCTTGAGCAGTTCCTGGTTTGCTTTTGTGTATTGAGCCAAAAGGTTGAAATGCTTTTGAGGTAAGCTGTCAGACCATTTTTACCTCAGCCTGCGGCTGAAGACTCTGCAGTGTTAGCATGGGATTTTAGCCTTGTAATGGAAAAAAAGAGAATGCTAAAGTTGTGCTCCACTGCTTGGATTAATAGATTATCCTCTTCAAAAATTCTTAATAGTGATATTAAACTGTGGGTAAGACATTTCCTCATGCCTTTTTATAATTCATGATCCTTATGCACTTCCCCCTCAAATACATGTTGGGCACATGTTTTCAACTTTATTATTAAAAATGTTCATGAATTAATTATTATCTTTTGATGGTGTGCATGTTAGTGCAGTGCTTTTATTTCCTGTTAATTTTGCTACTGTGCTGAATAAAAATCTAGGATTATGTTTGTTATTTTCTATGAGGGTGGAGAAATATGATAATCTAGCAGCACTAAGAGATTTTCTATAATTTAGGAGGCTCTCCTTCCTGTTATGCGGCAAACGAACGGAGGCGAAAACCGGAGCACAGCTCGCTTTGGTTTAATGAAAATAGTGAGACACACAAACAAACACACAGCAACCCCGTAATAGTCCCAAATGAGATATCCGTGGTATGCCCTAGAGAGGCGAGGTCCACAATGTCCAGGGATGAATGCACGGACGGATAGGGGTAATCCGGGTGCGCTTTGGAGAGAAAGCGCAGCCATGGAGGAATACGCGGAGGAATACGCAGCACCACCACCACCACATACCAACAAAAACGGATGGTGAGAGTGTGGAAGTGAGGGGTTTATATAGGAGCTGGGGATGAGTGCCAAACGAGTGCCAGGTGTGCACATTCGAAGCCGAGAGCTTTAGGGAGAGCTGAGCTTTGACAGCTGCCGAAGGGGGCGTGGCAGGTGGATTCCTGACACTTCCATGCTATTTGAAATACTGTTAATTTAGTTTGACGCCATTTACATTCTAATTTACGAGTGGTCTGTTTTTAGTTGCACGTATGATTATTATACCACTGTGCTAATTAGTTCTCCCTGATAATTTTGGTCTTAAGGGGAGCTACATCATCTAGAGTATAACGTAATGTTGATTCTAGCTATTTAGTGGCCCAGTCAAGCTGTGCGGGGTCAGACCGAGATCTATTTAATATTGTAATTTCTGGAAAATGATTGATAAAATGCGCTGCTGTAGCTGACGTGAATGTACACTTAACACTGGAACGTGGTGAGGTACTAATGCAATGACCAAGGCAGATTTGAAAAGAGATGAGATAATGGTCTGAAATAGATTATTTTTAATCCAAATGTTAACAACAAATCAAGAGTCTGTCCACCACTATGAGTGGGTCCTATAACATTCTGATTAATTTAGACTAAATCTAGAATGGACACAACTCCTGCTCTTAAGGAGTCTTCCTGATTATCAAAATAAATATTAAAGTCACCAACATGAGAAAATCAGAGTAGGGCCCTGGGGGTTTATAAATAATAATTAATGGAATTGACTGACTGGATCTGCTTTTGGACACTGAATATTCTATGTTGGTGTAAAGAACCTCTAATGTTTTATATTTGTGTTTAGTCTTTTGTGTGACGGTTAGATTATTATTATAAATAGCTGCGACTCCGCCTTCTCTGCCATTTGGATGGGGTTGGTGTATGTAACTATACCCAGGAGGACTTGCTTCATTTTATGCTACATATTCATTCGGTTTAATCCACGTTTCTGTCAAACACATTATTTTAAACTCCTGGTCGGTAATAATTTCGTTTATAGTAAGCGCTTTTGACGTGAGAGATCTAATATTTAACAATCCTATCTTTAGATCAGCGGTGCTGGCTGTGCATTCAGTCCTATTTGATTTAATGTTAATCAGGTTACTAAAACAGACTTTCTGAGAATTCTTATCCCAGAGATCCCTCATGTAGGTGTTCTGGTTCTCCCTTTTAGCTATGCTGCCATAGCGAATCTTGCCGGAGTCCAAACTGCACAGTGATTTTTCATACAACAATCTATAAAAAATGGACACATAATAATCCATATCCTTCTCTTCCTGTCACCCACTCTCTCGCTCTCTCTCTCGGTCGAGTTAAACATGACCCTGAGGTTCCAGTGACCACTGTTCCTGCCCCTCTTTCCTCTGTGGATCTTCCCACTTCATCCAGGCCTGCCTCTGGATAGTGTTCTCTTCGACTGGAGACCACTGTGCAGCTGTGGATGGTTTCTCATCACCGCCTTGGGTGGCTTTATGTAATTCCGGAGTAACAACAGGAGCTTTAAGGATGGATTTGGACTGTAGTTAATGTCAACAGTCTGCTACATTGACTCAGGACTACAGTTTGCCATCTCAGGGAGTTTTACCTTGCCACAGTCGCCATTGGCTTGCTCATAAGGGACAAACTTACACTTATAAAGTACATCTTATTCAATTTTATCACCACATTATCTGTGTAAAGCTGCTTTGAGACAATGTTCATTGTTAAAAGCACTATACTAATAAAAATGAAAATATATATATATTCTTGTTCAGAATTTAATAGTGACACAGTAGCTTACTTACTGACATAATTGTTCAGAGGAAAACTAAGTAGGTTTTGATATTGAAATTGTAAGTGATACATTTGAACGAGGGATCTATTGTAATTTATTGGGTCTCTATTTTAATGGAAATGAAATGAACATAATAAAGTTGCGTAAGTTAGTTTAGCTATGAGTTGAGAGCCTTGCTAAAAAGACTGAAGCACCAGCAGCAGCTGATTAAAACCCACAAACAATAGGTGATGCATAAAAGCTTTTGAATTGAAGTATAAATAAACTCTCAAAAGTAATTTGTGAAAGACTGTGTTTAAAAAGTATGTTCTGGATAATTTTAATGACATAAATTTGAAACGAAGTAAAATATTTACCAAAACATTCAAAAACGTGACAGTGCAGTGGTGATTGTTAACACTATATCAGCTGTTCATTGCAGAAACAGGCACAGGAAAGAAGCTATTTTTCAGTCTATTTTTTCTGGCTCTGAGACAATGGTAGCATCTGTCCGATGGGCGAAATGTAAACAGTCTGTGGTTGGGGTGAGTGGAATCTTTGATGATGCCCCTCGCCCTTTGCAACCAGCGTTTTTTGAAAATGTTCTCCAATGTGGGTAGTTCAATACCGATGATTTGTTGGGCGGTTTTCACCACCCTCTGAAAGGCTTTACGGTCTGAAACTGTGCAGCTGCTGTACCACACTGAAATGCAGTTTGTGAGGATACACTGGTAAAAGTTCTCCAGTATCCTGTAACACAGACGAGACTTTTTAAATCTCTTTAGAAAATATAGGTGCTGTTGTGCCTTTCTGATCAGAACAAGAATCTGAAGCTGTCATGAGTGAAACTAAGTAAGATGGTGCCAGTGAGGTTTATTTTATATATTTATTTACTTAGTTACCATTTCATCTACACAAGATGGACATCATTAGATATGACAGAGCCACTCATATCTATTGGTGTACAATCCACTTACCTTTTTTCGTTTTTAAACCCGGACTCATGCTGGCCGAGCGAGATCCTGAGGAAGAACAAAAGACGCGACCCATACCGGCGTCCACGAGGGAAACAAGCCGGCATCAGGAACAGGCTGAGGGCACGAGCACACTGTGCACCATTACCTAGTATCCTGTTAGCCAATGTTCAGTCGCTGGAAAACAAGCTTGACGACCTAAGTGCAAGTGTCAAGTTCCAGAGGGACATTCCGTACTGCAACCTTCTCTGCTTCACCAACCAATGGCTGAAACCAGCGGTACCGGACCACGCTATTCAGCCAGCCGAGTTTTTCTCGGTTTACCGCACTGTCGGGGAAGTCAGGAGGAGGTGGAGTGTCAACCTCAAGCGCGCACTACTGAACTTCCAGCAGCAAATCACCTGCCCCACCAGGGGCGAAAGGATGCTGGACCACTGTTACACACTATTTAAGAACAGCTACAAGGCACAATCACGTCCACCTTTCGGTAAATCTAACCATGCCACCATCTTCCTCATGCCTGATTACAAACAAAGGCTGGAACAGGAAGCTCCGGTTCAGAGGGAGGTCATGCGCTGGACTGACCAAATCGGTGGCCGCTTTGCAGGATGCTTTGGATGATGCAGACTGGGACTCAGGCGCTGCTCTGATGATGTCAACATGTTTACGGAAGCGGATGTGGGTTTCATCGGGAAACCAGCGGATGATACGGTGCAGAAAACCACCATCAGGAATTCGCTCTAAAATCCCTCTCTGCTGCCTACAACACGGGGCTCGCCACCGGGGACATGGACGAGTACAATGCTGTGTCTTACAGTGTTCGAAGAGCGGTGAGGGATGCAAAACGGCGCTAAGGGAAGAAACTAGAGTCACAGTTTCAACATGGTGGATCAGGGAGCCTGTGGCAGGGACTAAAAACAATCACAGACTACAGAACACCATCTTCAAGAATGGGGAATGCGGACGCTTCTCTTACAGATGAGCTAAACATATTTTATGCTCGCTTTGAGGCTGCAGCTAACCACATACAGCATGCACGCCGAGAGAGCCGGAGAGGTAAACACGTTTACCATCTCGTGAGGAGGGCATTCAAGATAGTGAATACCAGGAAGGCAGCAGGACCAAATGGCATCACAATTTCAGGTTCTAAAAGCCTGCACTGACCAGCTAGCACCAGTGTTCACTGAGATATTCAACCTCTCACTGGAACTGTCTGTTGTCCCCTCATGCTTCAAACAGTCCACCATTGTTCCTGTCCCAAAGAAACCTCAGCCCGCCTGCCTTAATGACTACTGCCCTGTAGCCCCGACCTCAGTAGTGAAGTGCTTTGAGAGACTGGTCAGAGACTGGTCAGAGACTTCATCAGTGCATCACTACCAGACACACTGGATCCTCTACAGTTCACGTACTGCCATAACCTTTCTACTGAGGACGCCATTGCTCATTTCCTCCACACTATGATGAGCCACCTGAACTATAGGAAAGGGAATTATACAAAGTTGCTGTTTGTGGACTTCAGTTCAGCATTTAACACAATAATTCCCCCACACTCACCTCTAAGTTGAAGGTCCTGGGACTCAGCCTGCCACTGTGCCAATGGATCTTTAACTTCCTGACAGACGCACAAGCCGTACGGGTTATAAAAATCACACCTCATCCACCTTCACCTTCAGCACTGGAGCTCCCCAGGGGTTTGTTCTGGGCCCCCTGCTGTACTCACTGTACACATACGACTGCGTGGCCTCTTCCAACTCCACCACCATCATCAAGTTTGCTGACAACACTGTTGTGGTGAGCCTGATCTCCAACAACGATGAGACGGCCTACCTACAGGAGAAATGGTGCCAGGAAAACAACCTTCTCCCAAACATCAGGATTTGATAGTGGACTTCAGCACGAAGCAGGAGCGGTCATACCAACCACTAAACATCAACGGGACCCCAGTGGAGAGAGTGGACAGTTTCCGATACCTAGGTGTTCACATCACTCAGGACCCTGGTGTTGCCAGGAAGTGATGCTACCCATCAGTATACTCTCAATGGTACAAGTGTACTATTGTGTCGTAGTGCGACTGGTCCGGCACCGTGGACTATTTTCAAACGCTTCCGTTCCCTGAAAGTGAACACAGAGAGAATGAGGAGGAGCTTCTTCTTGCAGGCCATTCGGAGTTTAGGAAACACCCAGGATCTACAAACTGGTCCACTCTCTCCATCGCCACATTTTTCTGCAAATATTTTTCTTTTCGCACTACGACACTTTAATCTCTGGACTGTTACTTTAACTGTGAACTTGCACAGCACAAAGCACTTTATACCACACCACATTGCACACGGTCACTTTAAAGACAATCATATCAACACCTTATGTGATTACTGTTATCTGTCATATCTTGTATATACACTTTTTCCTCATATATATCTTTATATATTTTACATAGTTTATACTCTTTATTTATCTGCCTTCATTTTCTTTGTTTTATTTTTTTCCCCATTCTATTCCCTCATGCCAGACAGTCATATAAAGCATTTCACTGCATGTCGTACTCTGTATGTATGTGTATGTGACAAATAAAATTTGATTTGATTTGATTTGAAACTGCATAGTTGAAAATAGAAAAAGGTCCATGTTATTTGTTATTGTCAGGCTGGAATCAAGCAGGCGAAACTGAACTAACTCTAACAAGGTTTAATAGTCTTTAAACAGAATACAAACAGCCAGGAAGTAGCCGTACCAGAAAAGGGGTGTAGTCTGTAATAGAACTAGGAAACGGGTAAAGTCCATAGAATGGGTAGTCCATGAATTAACTCCAGAATGCACTGTAGAATGGACGATGAGTAAATGAGAGTGATGGCCTTAAGTAGTGGGAGAGATGATGGGAAACAGGTGAGGGTGATTAGTAAGTGGGTGAGGCGCTGCGAGCGTGCTGGGTGCTGAGAAAAGGCATGGCTGGTGGTTCCCTGACAAAGCATACAGTGCTATAAAAAAGTATTTGCCCTAAATTTTACATTTCTTTGCAAATTTATCACACTTAAATAATTCAGATCATCAATTAAAATTTTATTTTACACAAAGATACCCTGAGTTAATAAAACAAATAAAATAAGTAAATTAAAATTAAAATAAAGATGGACCTGGATGGCCTGCCATAATTGAAGGAACCATGACTTCCTCACCTTACCAGAAAATCCTGAAGGAGAATGTCCAGCCATCAGTTCATGATCTCAAGCTCAAGCAAACTTGGGTTATGCATTAGGACAATGATCCTTTAGATTGCTTAAAAAAACAAAAAACAAAAAACAAAAAAAAAAACTCTATAATGCTGAATTAAAAGAATTCTGCAAAGAAGAGTGGGCCAAAATTCTATTGAATTGAATATAATTAATTTTTATTTGTATAGCGCTTTGAACAATTGCCTCAAGGCAGCTCTACAAAGATTATGTAGTAATAAAGAATATATAAGATTGTTCTTTACAAGTGTAGTTAGTCTTTAGTGAACAAGCATGTGGCAAAAAAAACTCCCTGTTGTGGGCAGGGTGAAGTGGATGGTGAAGAGTGGAAGGAGTGATTTGTGATCGAAGGGTATCTGCAAGAGTAAAAGTTTATAGGAATGTGGTGAGACCTGCTATTAAGATGGTTTGGACATGTGCAGAGGAGGAACATGAATTATATTGGTAGAAGAATGCTGAGGATGGAGCCACCAGGTAGGAGGAAAAGAGGAAGGCCAAGAAGGAGGTTCATGGATGTGGTGAGGGAAGACATGCAGGTAGTTGGTGTAAAAGAGGCAGATGTAGAGGACAGGGTGGTATGGAGACAGATGATCCGCTGTGGCGACCCCTAATGGGAGCAGCCGAAAGAAGAAGAAGAAGAAGAAGAAGAAGAAGAAGAAGAGACATAGGGTACATTGATTGGAGAATGCTGAGGATGGAGCCACCAGGAAGGAGAAAAAGAGGAAGACCAAGTAGTAGATTTATGGATGTGTTAAAGGAATACATGCAGGTAGTTGGCTTGAAAGAGGCAGATGTAGAGGACAGAGTAGTTATGGAGACAGATTATATGCTGTGGTGACCCCTAATGGGAGCAGCTGGAAGAAGAAGATTGTTGTATAAAAGTCAAGGGCTATGTGTAGTTAGGGAATCTGGCAGCATAACTAACATGGAGAGCTAAAAGGATAAGCATCTCTGGGATAAAAGACCATTGCCAACTAAAGTGAACGAACGTGTGACAGTGAGTGTACTAGAGCATATAATTATCGCAGTTCACTGAACACTCTATATCCATGATCCCTTCAGATCTGCTCCTTCAACAACAAAAAAAAAAAAACCTACTGATAAAATGCTTGGATAAATATGTTTTCAACCTTGACTTGAACACTGAGACTGTGTTTGATTCCTGAATACTAATTGAAAGTCTGTTTATAACAATGGGGCTTTGTAAGAGAAAGATCTGCCCAACACACTACGACTGGAAGACCATCCAGAGATACTACGTAATCGAAAAGTTTACTTCTAGCTGCATGTGGTCCTAGTAAAACTACTTTTGTCTAATGTGAGTTTAGCAGAAGAGAGTTATCAAGCATCCACTGTCTAATGTCCTATACACACTTTTCATTAAGCTGATCTCTCTCATCTGGTTTTGCTGAAACATACAACTGTGTGTAATCAGCATAGCAATGGAAGCCAATACCATATTTACATATAATTTCACAAAGAGGCAGCATATATAAAGAAAAACAATGGGCCATAGACAGATCCGTGCGAAAAACTTTACCTTACAGAGTGTGAAGAACTGCAAGTCTCCTCTTTCCCCTGTTTCATGCAGTTAGGACAACCTGGCCTTCTCCTCTTTTCAGGTGTTTTAGCCGTGGAATAAACACAGGACAAACCCATGCATATATAATATATAATAATATATATATATATATATAATATAATCCATATATATAGGGAAAAAAAGTCAGTTCAGGAATTCATAATCTATAACTTTCTATTACTTGTCTTTTTGAGCAACATTAACTTTGAATACTGGACAGTAAAGCTCAAATTGTCTTCTTTTTAAATATATTTTATTTGTGTATTTAGTCCACTTTTATCAGAAACTGTTAATATTTAAATTAGGTAGAGCATTATCAGCTGTGAGTCCCAAAATCAGTGGCAAAGGCTAACAGGTTAATGGGTTTGCTTCTGGATAGTTCCTGGCATAGTCTACCATGACCAATATATATTTGTGACTTACATGTGGCTTTGGGTAGTGGTCCCACCCGGTCCATACCTATACTTTCCAATTGTACCCTAATAATAGATCATGTGATTAGCAGTACAGTAAAACCCCGTTGTACGAGCATAATTCGTTCTTGAAAATTGCTCGTAGGTCCATTTGCTTGTATGTTCGAACTGATTTTTCCCATAAGAATGAATGTAAAAGTGATTTAATCCGTTCCGAGATCTCATTTGATCGCTTATTTCTGCACTTAAAAAGTATTTGTAGCCTATTTTAACAAACAAAAACACAGCAAATTACCGTAATGTGAACATAATTTAACACTTACTCATGTGGTAGTGGTTGATTGCGAGTGTGAGACGCGCATCATGCTCATAACCGCCTCGGTTTGCATTGTAATTCTATTTACTTTCGTTTTCACAACACCATCAATGATTTTCTTGTAAGACATTTTTCAAGATTTCTAGTAAAATAAAAATATAAAACTAAAAGAAGTTAAATTTTTGCTGCACTAAACAACGAGAGAGACTAAGTGATACGTCATCATCTAAGCGACTGATGCGACCCTCCACTGAAAACGTGGAACCGGCAGTGTGGGTTTGCTCGTGAAACAGGGTAAAATTTTTTGAGCGAGGTCGCTCGTACCTCTGTTTGCTCGTACTAAAGGTTGCTCATAAAACGGGGTTTAACTGTACTGGGATGGGCTTGGTGGGCATTGTGTGCTGGCATTGTGGGCATTAAGCGCTCCTTTGTAGAGCATGGGACCAGCAGTTTGCATGCCTGTCCCAATCATTTGGTATGAAAGTATTGGAGATCCTTTCTAATAAAAAATATGAGACCGGTTGAGTATGGTTGCCTCGGTGAGTATGGTACAGGTTTATTGTTGTCACGGAGACGATGTTTTACACCTCTCGCTTTGTTTCATCTAACCATGTCTTCTTTTGAATTCCATGCAGTTTCAGTTACCTCTCCAATCAACCTCATCATCATTGTCATCTACCGCCCTCCTGGTCCCCTTGGAGACTTCCTAGAAGAGATGGACACACTTCTCAGTACTTTCCCTTCTGACAGCACCCCTCTGACAGTTCTTGGTGACTTTATCCTCCCATCTGACAAACTTCAGTCATCTTGCCTCCTGACTTTAATGAATAACTTCTCCTTGACATTTAACAGCTGCCCTCCAACACACAAGGGGGGAAATGTCCTGGGTTTTCACTGTTTTTCACCCACCCTACCCCAGCTACAGACATGACTGCCACTCCACTACAAATTTCTGATCACCAGGTTTCCTTTTCAATCACTCTTCCTATTCTACCAAAAAGAAAATGTATATGTCTCTCTTATTCATCCTAACCTTCACTCCATCTTTTACTCCTCTGTAACTTCCTGTACTCTTTCATCTCTTCCTGAACCTGACTCCTTTTCCTCTCTAGCCTTGGACTTTGCCACTGATTCCTTCCTCTAATCTCTTTTTTTAACCATGGACCTTCTCTGCACCTTAACTACAAAACCCAAGAAGACTTCTTGACACACACCCTGGCTGTTAGAAGTTTTGAGCAGCAATTGATGAGAACTCAGATCAGCAGAAATACAGTAGAAAAAAATCACAACTTGATGTAGACCTTGCATCTTACCAAATTTTCTTCATATGTGACTTCTGCTTAAACTGCCTTCTACAAGGAAAAGCTCAAGGCTTTTGTACCAGATCCTCGTAAGCTCCACAACATTTCTTCAGTACTTAACCCCCCTGCCACACCTGCTCCATCCTCCCTAACTGCTAATGACTTTGCAGTCAGATGATGATGAAAAGATTAAGAAAATCTGCCAGACCATCACTTCCTCCCCAACAATGACTACACAACACAGCCAGGCATCCGCTACTCCTTTGTTGTCAAGCTTCTCAATCTTAACAGAAGATGAGATACTGCAAGTCATCCAATCTTGCAATCCCACCACCTGCCCTCTGGATCCAATCCCATTAACTACGCTTCAGACCATCTCACAAGATCTCCTGCCCTTCAGCTCCACAATCATCAATGGGTCCTTAACATCTGGATATGTGCCAAATACCTTTAGACATGCAAGGGTCATTGCCATTTAAAAGAAACCTGCTCTGGATTCATCAACAACTACAGACTGGTAACACTTTCCTTTCTTTGTAAATCTCTGGAACGCACTGGTTTTAACCACCTGCCTATCTCTCACAGAACAACCTCAATAATCCAAATCAGTCTGGGTTTTATCTGTACTTATCTTCTTGGACCTTTCAGCAGCAGTTGACACAGTCAACCATAAGACTCTCTTGTCTACCCTCAAGTGCCTCGGTATCCGCAGAACTGCATAAGAATGGTTTGTTTCCTACCTGAAAGGTCGCTCATACCAGGTAACATGGAGGGGATCCATATCTGCCCAGTGCAGACTCACCACTGGTGTCCCACCAGGCTTGGTACTTGGTCCCCTCCTTTTCTCACTCTATAACCACTCCATTAGTAAAGTTATATCCTCACATGGGTTTTCTTACCACTGCTATGCAGATGACACTCAACTCATCTTTTCTTTTGCTCAGATCTCGGCATGCTTGACAGACATATATTCATGGATGAGTGCTCATTAACTAAAACTCAACCCCAGCAGAACAGAACTGCTGGTCATCCCAGGTGATTCATCTCCAGGTCCAGATCTCTGAATAACTCTTTATGACTCTCTGCTCTCCCCTTTAGCCACTGCTTGTAACCTTGGGGTAACTATGAACAATAAACTGTCTTTCTTCTCACATGTCGCTAATGTGGCTCGTTCCTGTCGATTTTTTTCTCTACAACATCCGAAGGATTCAACCATTTCTGTCCACACAGGCTGCCCAGGTGCTTGTTCAGTCTCTTGTCATTTGAGACTTGACTACTGCAACTCTCTGCTGTCAGGTCTTCCTCTAAATGCTTTTCATCCACTGCAAATGATCCAATATGCAGCTGCTCGACTTGTGTTCAATCTGCCAAAGTTCTCCCACACCATCCCACTGATGCGTACCCTTCACTGGCTTCCAGTAGCTGCACGTATCAGATTTAAAACACTGATGCTTGCTTACAAGGCCGAAATTAGACCAGCACCATCTTTTATACATGCAGGGCAGAGATGGTAAGGAGATCCTGATGAGTCACTAGCCATCTCTTAATTTGCTGTCACGCCCACCTGCCATGTGCTTTTTGGTTTTACAAAACACTGGTGCTGAACTGGCGCAGTCTGTTTGTTCATCTACAGTCGTATTCAGAGCCTGCTTCTTGTGGCAGGTGCGTGTCAGTGTCCCATCATCACAATATATAAATATATTTATCCATCTAGACTTCTATGAATTGCTCATTTTCATGCAATTTGTAAAGTTCACCTTTATGTTGCACTACAGTAAAAATGTTTGTTGCATAATTATTATAATGTATACAGTTTAGAAACATCTAGATTATTATTTTTACAAAGAACTTTAGTACTTTACTTTTGGACTATTGCCACTATTGTACTTGTTATACTATACACTTTACCCTATACAATTAAATAAAGAAATAAGTAAATACATTTTTAATATACAAGTTTCAGTTCCTATATAAATACTTGTACAGAGGTTTAAATAAAGAAATATATAGAATAAAAGTTGTGATCATTTATTTAATGTACAAATTAATAAATATTTACACTAGTCTAATCATATGCTTAATAAAAGTTGTATTTAAATGTATTTATGTTGTTTTTTGAGTTGTTTCTCCACCACTGCTGCATATGTAATAATTTGTTTAAAAGTAG
Organism: Silurus asotus; assembly: GCA_024362625.1. Lineage (NCBI taxonomy): Eukaryota > Metazoa > Chordata > Actinopteri > Siluriformes > Siluridae > Silurus > Silurus asotus. The sequence continues at coordinate 733,601 of MU530557.1, forward strand.
TGTTGTACTTGAGACCAGTCTTTGCCATGAGAATGGTCTTGGCTAACAAAGCAGTGGTCTTGGTCTTGATGAAAGTTTCCTTGGTTTTGTCTTGTCTCTGCGGACAAACACTAAGAATATTTTTGACACCAATTAAAATATGTTGCTATTTTACATTTCTGTATAAAATGTCAATGCATACTGAGTTAAATATGGCACCTATTCGAGGCGGTATCAAAAAGTTAGACATCAACAGATGGCATGCAAGGCTGCATTCACAGTCACAGGGAAAACCAACCTTCATAAGTCAATGTACTAAAAGATCGTCCTGTGTACTTTGCAGCTGCACAACTGGTGCTATTCTGACAATATGTGCACCCTGTCACCAAACTCTCCTCACATGTAAGTTTCTCAGGGGAAACAAAATTATCTCACTTCCACACCCACCTTACTTGCCAGATCTCTCCTCTTCCAAAAGACAAAGATCCAGCTCAAAGCTTGCTGCTTTGACAACGTTATTAAGACCCAGTGCAAATAGCAAATTGACATGCTTAAAAAAAAAAGACTTACAGGACACATTCCAGAAATGGCAGAAGGGGGGGTCCAGTGCTGTTTTGCTGTGCAGGGGAATATTTTAAATGTGCTTGTGTCTGAATGTAGATAAATAACATACTTTCATGTAAATAGAGCTATTTAAAAAAAAAAAAATTAAACCATCTCATATATTTAAGTTGGAGTTAAATGGCGTTAAATATAGCACCTTGTATTTAGTGCCAATACATTTTAAGTGACTATGTTTAAAAAAAATTCATTTCATCTTCAAGTATAATTTAGCACATTAACCTGACATACATATCGTAATTTTGTCTCAGAGAGTAGTGTTAACTATTGTGATTGATGTGATTTTAGTTTGTAATGTATTTACCTGTTGCTATTTTAATCAAAGGAACCATGCTTTGATTTGCACATATTTACATGTATGATTATCTTTCATTTCATTTATCTCAAACATGTCCTTTAAACCCTTTGTAATTAAGCACCTTGGCAACCCATGCTTGTGATATTGCATATGGATTGCCAAAACGTCTTTTCGGAATAGCCATGGCTTCCACATAGCCCTGGCTAGAGTTGGGGTTGTACAAGCAATGTGAAATAGCATTTCTAGCTTGACCGACAGTGTACTGATGCAGTCGAGTGAGTTTCTCTTGATCTGGCACTGTCTCTTTATCAATCACAGAGAACAATCTCATGAACTGCCAGTACTTTAAGGGTTCTCCTTCGAACCTAATGATATCAACAGGTGGTAGGTGCATGGAATCAACATGTGACTGATATTGTTGCCTTGAAAGCTCTAGTAGTTAGCATAAAGAATTCTCATTCACTGTTGAGGGTGAAGGACGAAAGTTAAGGGATGGGTTACCTGAGATAGTAGTTGAAAATCTTTATTTATTGTTAACTATTTATTGTATAACTATTTATTATTTATTGAAAAACCTTCTTTTCTTTCTGTCCTAGATTTTGTACCTCTTGAAGCTGGTAGATAGCTGTTCCACAGAAGACATTGGAGGGTTAACAGTTTCATCAAGCACCTGCTCTTCCTCTTGGAAATTAAGTGCATCTGACGATTCTATGATTCATTGATGGCTTTATGTCATCAAGCCAGATCAAGACTGTGTGCTGCAAGTCCTGAACATCACACAGGACCGAAGTTAAATAGCCCTTAGAAGCATCAAGGTCATCATCATCATCATCATCTAATGTTTTTTGGTATGTGTCGTGAATCTCATTAAACCGTATTACAGCCTCATCCAAAGCAACAAGTTTCATCTCCACTTCGTTGGTTTGATTAGAGTTCATAGCGGTTGTAATGTGTCATCAAGCGTGTCACAGAAGCCTTTGCAACTCCATGTTGAGACCCATTTATTGTTGTTCAGGTGTGGTAATTGTTTCTGAATCTTTCTCCATGTTGTAATTTATCTTCTTAATTCCTCGTGTTTAATTTTACCCATGAAATGATAACATTAACTTTTATGATTTTGTCTTTTATTCCACTCGTGCTGAACTCACAATATTCACATATGGCCGTTGTCATTGTTGTAGTTTAATTTTAGTTGAGTACTTTGTGCACATTCATGTGTGTGTGTGTGTGTGTGTGTGTGTGTGGTCAAACTTTAAAACCATATAGATTCACAAATTACAATCCAGTATTGTTTACATCACCAATAAAATTTCTATAAACATTCAAACATCAGCTTTAGATATTAAGCATTAAATTATATGCTTATAAATAAAGATATAATAATCCCTATAATGCTAATATCCCAAATTATTATGAACAATCATGTATATGCATCAAGCATTATCACATGTTTCTAGAACAGTCTCTGTGTACAAACACATACAAAACTTTCTTTACCAACTATAAGCAGCATATATTGCATGAATATTTCAACAAGCAATATATAAAAGAAAACAGTAAATGTCTACACAAACATTAAACCAGAATTGTATAGAATTAGCCGTTTAGGCGCTACGTCACTAATCGCAAGTAGCTTACATAACATATAAGAAACTATCAATTCACATATAACAACATGCGAATTACTCAACACTCTGGGAATATAGTTTTAAATGATTCAAGATTATTCAAACTGGAATCTTTACAGAAGTTCAGTGAGGTTTTAACATTAGAACAACATGCATTTCTCTCTGTATTTTTTTTTTTTCTTTTTCTTGAAGTGTACTTACCTCTCATTCTGAGAGAAGTTGGTACCAGTCGAGCAGTGCTGGAGGATCTCGGACAGCGTGGTGCAGTGCGAAATGTGATGAGGTCACTGAGGTAAGATGACGCTAGTCATTTTTTAGGCAAGAATCAGTGTTTTGAATCTGATACGTGCAGCTACTGCAAGCCAGTGAAGGGAGCGCAGCAGTGGGGTTGTGTGGGAGAACTTGGGCTGATTGAACACAAGCCATGCAGCTGCAATTACAATAGTAATTCAAAGTGCTTTAAGTAAATAAAGTAAAACTCATAAAAACATAATCACAACAATAAAAACAAGGAATTAAAAAATGTTTACCATTTTATTTACAAATTAATTAAGACACTTAAAAACAGAATAGAAATTGATTATACAAAAATATACAGTGGGGTCAGTTCGGACGTAGCCCAGTGCTCATTTAGTAAATGCACAGATAAACAACATGCTAAAACACTGCATGGGAAACAGCTTTGATGTGTTAGTGTCAGTGCACTATGCTACAAGCTATTGTAAACAAGCTAACGTTCACTAGATAAGTCATATTTTAATCGCTAATATAGCAGATTCATGGAAAATTACATTGGTAATCAGCATTTTTGCTGCAACTAATTTATGAATGAGTCTGCATCTACTACATTAAAGAGAATCGCTTTATTCAAAGTGAATAAAATACGCTAGTTAATGGAGTTGAACATTATTTGACCTGCAGACACACACCTGACTCATGTGTGAGTAGAGTAGGTGAGATGAACCGCACACCTGACTCATGTCTGTAGAGAAGGTGAGAAAGGAGAGGGGAGGAAGGAGAGGGGGGATTTAACTGTTTCTAAATGCAATTTTTGCGGGTTTTATTTCCTACTTACACAATTATTTTAGGTATACATATATATATGTTACATATAATAGAGAATACATATAATGGATAGTGCGATTTTTTTAATATATATTTTTTTTAAATCGACAACCCTCGGATGTGGGGGTGTGGGGGGTGTGTGTGTGTGGGGGGGGATCTCGGCGGATGAACATACACACTAAACACATTTAAATAAAGTCATGTCTATTGCATGAGGGCTTATAGCTTATCTGTTTAAATTAAATCATCATCATCATCATCTTAGAAATGTTCCTTACATTTACGTTTTGCACTAAATCACCCAATACAGGCACTGATGTGCAAACGTTGATGTTTTAAGTTGTTAGTAAATAAACTTTCTTTTTATTTAAGTCCTCAGTTCACCTGTGCTCATATATCAGTAGCGCAGCACCAGCCTTTACAGTATGTCGAACGCATCTGATTCATAGTCCAAAAAGTGTAAGCGTGTGTGTGTGTGTGTGTGTGAGTGTGTGTGTATTAATGTCAGACAGCACACATACTGCTCGGTAGGTCACGCATGCTCAGTATCAACAATTCGCTGGTATCAGTAGTATATCGGACGTGTCTGAAAGAAACGGTTCTTGATACTGCAGCACGTGTACTGCTCGGTAGGTCACGCATGCTCAGTATCAATAATTAATTGGTATCAGTAGTATGTCGGACGTGTCGGAAAGGACGGTTCTTGATCCAGTACTGGTGACTCGAGAACAGCAGTACAGTGGAACCTCGGGTTACGAATTTAATTTGTTCCGGTACTTTATTCGTAACCTGAAAAGTTTGTATCCCGATACAAATTTCCCCATAATAATGAACAGAAACTTCAGTAATTCGTTCTGGACAACCAAAAATATTACTTAAATAAAAATAAAGCCAATATTTACTAATATTATTTACTTTTAACATGTTATAATAAAATCATACCACATAAAAACATACAAAAGAGGAAAAGATCTTTACCGGGTACTTTCCCTTTGAGAAGACTCGCTGCAGGAGACGACGTTCGTAGAAGGGGAAGGAGGGAGAGTTATTGTTTGGAAGGAGAATCTTATTATATTATAATATTTATATATTATTATATATGATATCATAGAATATTAAAGACAGTGTTATTAACACGAACGCTGAGACAATTGTTGCATTAGATAGAAAATGAGAGCTGTTTCTTTAAGGCTACTATCAGTTGGTATTGAAGTCCAGAGTGAAATTCATTATGGGTATTGTACTTCGGAAAAGACTGTAACCCTGCTAATCTATCTTCATAAATACAAGTAAAGTGGTTATGCATCGGCTAATGTTGTCCATCTCATCATTCCACGAGCATCAACTAACGAGTTGTTACGCTGCCGCCGGGAAAAGTTCAAGCGGATAAGTAACACGATGCTCTCGCTAGGGACACAGGACGCTAACTGATGTGACGAGCTGTGTGGATAGAGCAAAAACAACCAACCTGCCTGCGATTTTTTGGTGAGCGACGTTCGTATCCCGAAATTTTGTTCTTAACCAGGGGCAAAAATTTTGATGAACTGCGATTCGTAACCTGAATTATACGTATGCCGGGGCGTTCGTAACCCGAGGTTCCACTGTATGTGTGCTGCTCGGAATCGGCAGGTATGCGCATGCTCAGTGATGATCACTTGTTTAGCCGCATGTTTCAGTTTAATGTGTGTACTGTTGGAGAAACTAGAGAAGAACCCCTTTTCTCATGGATTTTGATTTATTTTGAGTCGGATAGATGGTTGTAGACATTCAAAAGTGAGTAACTTGAGTAATTTTATTGATTAGTGCGGATTTGAGACGCAAACTGTTTTGAACAATTCAGTCCGATTTGGTGAACCGGTTCGACGGGTTTACTAAAAAGAACCAGTTCAAATAAACGATTCGTTCGCGAACCGGCCATCACTAAGTTGCAGTAGTCCAGTCCTTGAAATGACAAGAGACTGAACAAGCACCTGGGCAGCCTGTGTGGACAGAAATGGTTGAATCCTGCATATGTTGTAGAGAAGAAATCAACAAGAACGACATGTGGGAAGAAGGACAGTTCATTGTCCATATTTACCCCAAAATTACGAGCAGTGGCTGAAGGGGAGAGCAGAGAGTCATGAAGTGTTATTTGGAGATCTTGACCTGGAGATGAATCAGTTTCCAAATGAATTCTATATGAATAATTGTACATAGGTTTAAATAAAACAAAAAGATAAAATAAAACATTATAAAACAGATAATAAAACCAAATATGTGATAATTTAATTAATTTACACAACGTAGTTTGTGTTATTATTATTGTACAGTTATACTTGTGGTGTGTGATGTACCAGTAAATAATACATCTATAATATATAAATAAAAATTTTGCACAGTACTGTATATTCTTATGGTTGCTTACTCAACTGCTTCTGCACATTTTCATTCCCCATAGCAGATGAATAATTTTTTTTTGTTATACATGTATTTACATATTTAAAGTTTGCATAAGAAATGTTAAATTTAAACTCCTTGTTTTGAACTGTAAGCCTGCAAAGTTTTGTCAATGGTGGAACAAAATTCACCACCGGCTTGCTCATCAGGGACAAACAAACTTATAGAGAACATCTTATTAATTTTTATCACCACATTATCTGTGTAAAGCTGCTTTAAGACAATGTTCATTGTTAAAAGTGCTATACAAATACAAATGTATTGAATTGAATTGAGTTTGTACCCTTGCAGCATAATTGACAGTGTTGAGTAGGTGGTGCAGTGGGTGTTTTGGTCATGACACATCCTGCTGACAAGCTCTGCAAGTGGTATTAAGCAAACTGCAGTAGAAGGAAAAGTAACCAGTGTCAAAGACCAATAGAAAAAAAGAGTAATCATTTACCAAAATAATTACAATCTGACCATATATGTTTAATCAAGCCAGTCACTAATAATAATATTAATAATTAAAAAAAAAATTACCTTAGTTAGCCAATAACCTAGTGGAGGCTGTCAGGGCCAACAATGCCTTCTCTGCTAGCCTTAATTCTATCAGACTCCCTGACTTATGTTTAAATATAGTTTTGACCATGGATCATCATCTTCTTTTGACTGCTCCCATTACCCAGTCAACATTTTCATGTGGGCCCCATGCGGGTTTTTGATGGGCTGTCACTTAGGCCCTGCATGGGCAACCCAAATGAGGCCCAGAGAAATTTGTCCATTGGCTCCACATGGGCCCCATGTGTGTTAGCCCAGAGGGCCACCGATGGGTCCATGGTGGGCTCTAAGTGGGACCCATATAGGTGTTCTTTATGTGGGCTCATTTGGGTCCCCAATGTGTATTAAAAATGGGACCAAAGTGGGCTACAAAAAGCACCCTTATGGGGCCCACATGACTCAATCATGGGTCAACCCACAAATGGCCCCTTAATGGGGTTGTTGTGGGACCACAGTGGGTGAGATTTAGGTCCCATTTATTAATTTAATCATTGATTTCTGTGGGTGAACTTAATGTGTTACTATGGAAAATCCACTATCAAACCATTTCAAACCTCATTTACAATGTAAAACTGTGCCTGACCAAACAAAGAACTAATATTAGTTGATGTTATGTGCTGCTATATGTTTAAAATTACATGGTTGAGTATTTAAACTGTGAAAAATAAATGACTTCAACTCAGAATTCGTAAATCACATTTATTTCAAATTAATTCAAGTAAACTAGAAACAGGAATAACAGAATTACCGAGTAAAATAGTTCACTGGTGGGTCTATGCAGATTCCTCAGCTGCACACCTACAAAACACTAAAGAAAGGGAAGACAGAAAAGGCAATTTAGTAAATTAAAAAATACTACCATTCACAGCAGCATCTAAAAAAACTTAAAAACTAGAATCTCATCAGTGAACTCACCCCGCACCTTTAACAAGTGCATGATTGTGGCTTTAGCCCTGCTATGGCTTTAGGGCATCTGCATTCTAAACTATATCAACACATGAAGGAATTGGCGTTAAGACTGAACGCAAAGAAGTGAGTGCTTTCTCCGGTACAGAGAACCACCTTCTTGGGCGTTATGTGGGACTCGACCGAGTTGCAGGAACAATTGTCTCCTGCCCGTATCGAAGCCATCCACATTGCAGTCAAAAGAGTAAAAGTAGGCCAGTCACTGACTGTAAGGCAATTACAGAGGCTGTTTGGTCTCATGGCAGCAGCGGCCAATGTGATTTCACTTAGCCTCCTCCTTTTAAAACCCTTACGGTCGAGTCCCACCCTGCACCTTTACCAAGTGCATGAATGCGGCTTTAGCCCTGCTATGGCTTCAGGGCATCTGCATTCTAAACTATATCAACACATGAAGTAATTGGGGTTAAGACTGAACGCAAAGAAGTGAGTGCTTTCTCCGGTACAGAGAACCACCTTCTTGGGCGTTATGTGGGACTCGACCGAGTTGCAGGAACAATTGTCTCCTGCTCGGATCGAAGCCATCCACATTGCAGTCAAAAGAGTAAAAGTAGGCCAGTCACTGACTGTAAGGCAATTACAGAGGCTGTTTGGTTTAATGGCAGTAGCGGCTAATGTGATTTCACTTAGCCTTCTCCATTTGAGACCCCTTCAGTGGTGGCTCAGAGACAAAGGGTTCTTCCGAAAGGGCGAACCATTCCATATGATTAAGGTCTCGCGGCGAGGCCTGGGGACTTTCGAAATATGGAGAAAACCTACCTCCCTGTCTAGTCCTAGAAACTCGTTGTTGTCACGTGAAGCTAACAACAGATGCATCCCCCATGGGGTGGGGAGTGGTCATGAGTAGGACAAGTGACAAGTCACATCTTTCACTGCACATAAACTGCTTGGAGATGATGGTCGTGTTCTTGGAACTGGAACACTTCCACCAAGACCTGGGAGGTCGCCTTGTGTTGGTCCGTCAACCTACATCAACCTGCCAGGGGGTTCTCCGGTCTTGCCCCATGTGCAGGCTTGCGCGGCAGATTCTCCCGTGGTCCCAGGGAAAACTCCTCTCATTAAGAGCAGTTTACATCCCGGGCCAGTTATACTGGAGAGCAGATGCCCTTTCGAGGCAATAGGACACACCCAGTTGATCCGGGGGGACGAGACCTGACATGAATCAAATAGCCTCTCTCTACAGTGCACAGAACCTATTGAGACACATCTGGCAGGCATTTCCAGGCTGCCAAAAAGCTTCTTAAGGGAGCCATTCTCTCAAGACTGATCTCTGGTGTGCCTGGAGGCTGAGGCAGTGCCCTGCAGCCACTCCAGGGGCCTCTTGAAAGGCAACAAGCCCCCACATTCACTATGTTCCTGGGCAGCAGCTAAGTGAGACACTTGCCGGAGATTGCTGTGCCCTGAAATACCATATGTGGTGAGCCAAAGGTGACCACCAAGGCTGACATTGACCATCCAGCGGCCCTATCAGTCTCTTTATTGGCCCTGAGAGCCAGGTCTGCGGTACGACGCAGCTCTCTGACATCGTAAAAGCGCCCTCGTCCAACTACCACAGCAGGTCAGCCTGTTAAGCCGGCAACACAGCCATGGTATGCAGGCAGTGAGTAGCTTTAGAACTACGACACCCATAATTGGTCAACATAAACTGAACATTAAGGTGTATATATCTTTGCAGATAATCATCCCCCTTATGTTTTACTCTTGCTGTTACCCATTATCACTCAATGTTCCCTATTTACCCATGACTTGCATTAGCTTTGAGGTAAGTGTTTTATTATAGTGTATAGTGTAATTGATTTGACCTCAGCTACAGTGGCGGCTGTCTAAATTTGGCCTCTTTTAGAACCCCCCAGTCCCCAACACACGCAGTGAAATAACTTATTAAATACCAAGAAACTTTTCGCACCTTTTGTTTAAGAATCCTGTAGCCAGGGCGTCCCCAGTGATTCACCAAGCCTAGTCGGACGATGTCCATGTTTTTGGGCTGCTGCTGCAGTAAGACTCACTTGGGAAAACCACAGAACTGATCCCAGCTGTAAGAATTCTGTCAACTGTGCTAAAACCGTTGTTAAAAATATATTTTAAAGACAGTATTACTTTGAGCAAGAAAGATCACAAGCTATACCTGGCATGTGATTGTGGAACTTTAGGTGAGACTGGATCACAAGATGCTGTCAGAGGTTGGACCTCCATGACTGTGTTCCTGATATGTTTAATTGTTTTAGTAAAGAATTTCAGAAAGTCCTCACTACTAAATTTTTAATGGAATACACTTTTCAGATATCTGATTTGTTGTTAATCTAGCCACTGCGTTTAAATGGAACCTGGTGTTGTTTTCTATGAGTTTCCTCAAGTGATCTGCCTTAGCAGCGTTAAGCGCCTGTCTGTAACTGAACATACCATCTTTGTAAGCAATTCTAAAAACCCATAATTTTCAGTTTTTTTCTCCTGTGATTTTGGGTTGCTCTATTGAGGACATAAGTATGACTATTATACCATGGTGCAGGTATTTATTTCTATATACACACACACACACACACACACACACACACACACACACACACACACACACACACATTATATATATAAATATATAAATATTTATATTTAATATATAACACCCTGCTATTTTGCAAGTTCTCCCACTTAGAAATCATGGAGGGGTCTGAAATTGTCATCGTAGGTGCATGTCCACTGTGAGAGACATAATCTAAAAAAAAATTACAGAAATCAGAATATTTGATTTTTAAACTATTTATTTATATGATACAGCTGCAAATAAGTATTTGAACACCTGTCTATCAGCTAGAATTCTGACCCTCAAAGACCTGTTAGTCTGCCTTTAAAATGTCCACCTTCCCTAAGAATCCAAATACTAACATGAAATTGACAAGCAGCTTGGTGAAAAAAGGTCCACTGTTGGAGCAATCATTAGAAAATGTAAGAAGCTAAACATGACTGTCAATCTCCCTCAGACTGGGGCTCCATGCAAAATCTCACCTCGTGGGGTCTCAGTGATCCTAATGAAGGTGAGAAATCAGACCAGAACTACACGGGAGTAGCTGTTCAATGACCTGAAAAAAGCTGGGACCACCGTTTCCAAGGTTACTGTTGGTAATACACTAAGACTAAGTTCAGGCCGTGCTAATTAATACAAGAGCATAGTCCCCTGTCCTTCTTTTTTAACAAAGAGGAACCCCACCTTAGCAGTAGATGTGGAGGGGTGAGATATAAGCATATTTTTTGTGGGTGCTGTGTTAAAAGGTAGATCAATAGTGCAGTCCCAAGGTCACTGAGGTGGGAGTGTGCAGGCACTTTCCTTACTGACCACCTTTTTCAGGTCTTCTTAATGGTGGTATCAATGTTGCAGACAATGGCGCCACTGGCAGTCCCCTGGAGAGACCCGTGTTCTGCTCAGTTGCATGAGTTACAGTGCACTGGTGGCCTCTATCGGTGCGGGGGGGGGCGAGCAGACCAAAACTCACATGGGGTCATTGTATAGCGGTTTTGATATATTGAGCCATGTGTTCAGGTCCACAGCCAAGAGTGCTGTATTTTTCCAGCCACTCTGGGTGGCTAGGCGGCGAAAATTTACATTGCAATTGCCGGCTGAATCTGGCGCAACTGAATTGGGTGGACACATCCAACCCCCATGTGGGGTATACAAACAAATCTCGAAGCAATTTAGAGAAGTATGCATATAAATTACTCACCCATTCGTCATTGTCCTGAACCGCTGCCGGCCGGCAGGGCTTATGGGCGTGTAGAAAGTGGGTGTTAGCGGCCTGGTGAGCCTTTAGCTGCTTCAATTGTAAACATTGCCACTTGGTATAACATGACATTTAATTCGATGGTGGTCTGCTGGATTCCGGGCAGGAAAAGTATCTTGTAACTCTAAGATGGAGTAAGTAGTGTTGGCAGCATCCATTTGCAGCATTATTAAATATTCAGGCCAGGGAAACAGGAAGCAAAAGCAGTGTTGAGAAAACAGGCAAGAGTTCAATATGAAACCAGTCAGTGAGACAAAAGAAAATACATTGAGCACAACTTGTTAGCCGTGAAACCATGGCTGTATACTGAGTTATTTTTAGAGGACAGTAAATCTTTACTGCTATACAAGATGCACATTGACTTCTCTGAAATATATCCATATTATATATAAAGATATACTAAAATGGTTGCTGAAATGTGAGGGGTGTACTCACCTTTGTGAGATACAGTATATAAAACACTAATGACTACTGAATCGACTAAATACTGAATGTAATTGTTTACACATAAAAATGGAATGATTCATATACAGTTTTGCATTTACATTCTAAATGGCTTTTGGAACGCTTCCTAGCATAGCACTCAGCATCCAATGGAAGATGTTTGCTGTACTGGCATGCCTGCAGTGTAGACCTTTTGTCATTTGAAATCATCTGGCCTTGGAACTGTTGAGCAGATATAATACTGTATCAGACACAAATGGGACAACATTTCTCTCCCATAACTTCAGCAACTGGTCTCCTCAGTTCCCAGAGATATACATATGTTTGTTAAAAGTAGGAATGCTACTCAGTGAAAAACATGTCCCAAATATTTTGAGGCATGCTGAAACCATCAAATTATTATTTTGTTCTTAAAATGGTACAGTTCCTCAGTTTAAACATTTGATTAGTTTTCTGTGTTATATTGTGAATAAAATAAAATATAGGTTTATGAGAAAAAAAAACATTGCTCTGTTTTGATTTACATTTTACACAATACTCTAGTTTTCTGGAATTAGAGATGTATGCACATTGCTGTACTAGTCTAGCATTTACAGTGTAATTAATAGTTTATATATAGATTAAATAGATGAGATTATAAAATCTAGTGTTTTATGAACCAGGAGCTACTGAGCAACTCATAAAATAGCTCCACATCTGAGATCATCATAGATCCAACATCTACTCTCCCATACCATCCCAAGATTCTTTTAAATGTTCAAAGAAGTCAAATATTCAAAATTTACATTAAGTGGGATCCAACATCTCTAGATGGTTTGGGATGATTGCGGGGTCAACATCTACTCTTTGAAGGTCCGTAATCTTTTTGAGGTGTGCCATTACATACTATTACATCTTTTCATAAAATTTCTGGAAACAGTACATCATTCCAGCTGAGCACATGGATATTGTCATGCGCAGAGAAAGCGGAGGCAGAAGCTGTGGTAGGTAAAGCGGGTTTTATTTTAAACAGAACCGCAAGCCGGGCAGGTGAATGAGATTAACTCGCAACGGGTGGGTATATACATGGTACGCCCAGAAGGGCCGCGGTCCACAATGTCCGAACCAGGATCCGAAACGCTGTAGGAATATCTGTGGTGCGCCGGGAATAAGGCGCGGTCCACAAAACAGAGAGAAAGAGAGAGAGAGAGAGAGAGAGAGAGAGAGAGAGACTTATGAGCATAGTATATAATAACCAACAGCGAGAGATACTAGAACCTGAGTTTATATCGGTGTGTTCAGCTGATGAGTTACATGTGTTCGAGATCAAGGCTGGGAGTGGCCGAGATAGCGGCAGCATGATGGCCGACGAAGGGGGCGTGGCAGGGGAATCCCTGACAGATATGTTGTAGTCCTGGAAAATATAGGTTTCCACCCGGCTACAGTGGTTCACTTAAATTTATTGTGGTGCATGTTGTGATGGTTATGTTGGATTATTTGTTAGTTTGGACAATTTATTCAGGAGATTATTTTCCCACTGGTTAGCCAGGGAATATGTTCAGCTCCACTGTGATTACCAAATTGTTTTGTTCACTGATTCACATTTCATGTTTTGCGAACATCTCAGAATAAATGACAATTATTTTAGTCAAATTATTTTAAAAGTTTCAGAAGAACAAAACAGTTACTAAAGTTAATTCAAAGTAAATCAATCTGAGAATTGGTGTGATCTATAGTTCTGTCCATAAACCCACTTTCTGATGGAAATAAATTAATCTCATAAAAGTCTTATTAGGTAGCAAATCAACCTTAATAAGACAGGGGTTATTATACTAAGAATTAAGTCTTAGAGCTATAAAGCTGGCACCACAAACTTTTTAAGTAGCTGAGGAAATAGATGCTAAAGTAGCACTGTGAGTCATGGTGGGGGTGGGGGATTGTAAGTGGGCTGCTCTTCTGCCATATGCCTCAGGGTATTTTGAGATGCATATAAACTGATGGGAAACATCATTACCATCCTTGCTACCACACCGTGTAAAGAAAAGTAGAGAGGGAAACAGACAAAGAGGGAAAGACAGTGCAAGGTTCTGTCATTCTCTTTCTATATCTGCAATTCAAATGACTCTGTCTGCACACAGTTTGCTACTGTGAGGTGTACATTCTTGGCATTACATCTGTCTTTTTTTTTTTACCCATATGCTGTTACAGTGAGTGACATTAGGTGGAGAATGTGTACCAATTATAAGCAGGCTGTTTGGTTTGATGAATGTCCCACCTTCATTGGCCTGGTGAAGAGATGTCCACAGCTGTTGCAAGAAATAAGAGCAAACATGCTAAAGCATGAAACATCTTAGCTTTTTCTCGAAAGCTTTGGACTTCTCACCATCTCAGCTGCACTGTTTACTTGCAGCTGATACAAATTGATAGGTAGGGTTCAGCTGATTCTTATAATAACTACAAGGCACTAACTGACAGCTCCATATTTGTACAACATTTAAGAGGAAAATGTAAATGTGAAAGTAAAATATTATAAATATTGGTTTAAAAATTAATTTCATTATGCAAGTATTACAGGTACATAGAAAAAACTGCCTTATCCACTAATGTTTTATTTTTTATTTTTTATATTTAAATTAAAGAGTTTAACTCAACATTTGCAAAATAAAAGTAATTTTACTACAATAGACATTCCTTTTTATCTGAGGATGAGAGTATAATATTGATACTAACTTTGTTTTCTTTTCAGATGATGTTAAGACAAATCATTTGGAACATCTAAGACATTAATTTGAGATAACTGTGTAATCAGCACAATTTTTAGTTGAAGCTTTGGTTACTGTATCTAATGTTTTAGAGGAGAAAACCACTTTAGCTCTGGCTCTCTGAATGCCTAAAGAAAAACATAAGGGAAATTATTGAAAACACACAAAAAAAAACATTCTATCATTAAAACATTATATGGATATCTAACTTAGTATATATATATATATATATATATATATATA
>MU530557.1:749719-770926 GCA_024362625.1 Silurus asotus
TATATATATATATATATATATGAGCTAATGGTTATTGAAAGCATGGACTTATCAGGAACAAATTTAGAAATGACTAGGGTCATAAAGATTCAATAATTTTTAATGGCCATCTAAACTACATTAGCACATGTTTGGTAATTAAACTATTAAATAACTCCTACAAAAAAACTTAATAAAATGCACTATTTAAAAAGGAATGAGAACTAGCAAACCCTGCTTTGTTCTAAATTACCTTGATCTAAGTTAAACATGCACAATTCCGTTACTTTTAACATAGTTAATTACGATTAATCTACTATAAATGTCATAATATTAATAAAAAAAAGACAATATATAACATGTTTTAATGAAATATAGACCTACCCCAAAAAATTCAAGCCATTTAGGATATTGAGAATGCTCCTAGCAATGGGTGGCAAATTACATTTCTGTGCTTTGTGTGGGCACGAGATTGGTGGTTGAACATGGATAGCGTCTATTTTCACCATTTATTTTCAGGGAAAGTGATGGAATTACATAAGACTGTAGTGTGTGACTGAGAGATGGGTGCAGGGGCACTGCCATGTGCCCATATTGCCTTTGTACACTGTCCTTGCTTAACAACCTAATCTTATTACAATGTTCAAAAACACATTTTTCACAACCCTTTTAAAGAGTGTTTATACTCAAAATGCACCAAAGTGCCAAAACATCAAAGGGCCAAAACATCTTGTCTGGGTAGCTTTCAATAAATTAATGCTTTGGTTTTATTTTGAAGTCTAGACATTATGCTGTAAGAAGCTAATTTACAAAACTGATTCCAAAAAAGTTGGGACATTGAACGAATTGTGAATAAAAACAGAATGCAATGTTGTGGAAGTTTCAAATTTCAATATTTTATTCTAAATACAACATAGATGACATTTAAAATGTTTAAACTGAGAAAATGTATCATTTTAAGGGCTAAAATAAGTTGATTTAAAATTTCATGGCATCAACACATCTCAAAAAAGTCTGGCCATTTCAGTACCCGGATCCTTCTTCTACGCAGCCATGATGTTTAATTGATGTATGTGGTCTGGCATAGTGTTGGAAAATGCAAGGTCTTCCCTGAAAAAGACGACGTCTGGATGGGGGCATATGTTGTTTTAGAACTTGGATATACCTTTCAGCATTGATGATGTCTTTCCAGATGTGTAAGCTGCCCATGCCACATGAACTCATGCAACCCAATACCATCAGAGATGCAGGCTTCTGAACTGAGCGCTGATAACAACTTGGGTTGTCCTTGTCCTTTTTAGTTCGGATGACATGGCATCCCATTTTTCCAAAAATAACTTTTGATTCGTCCGATCACAGAGCAGTTTTCCACTTTGCCACAATCCAATTTAAATGAGACTTGGCCCAGAGAAAACGCCTGCGCTTTTGGATCATGTTTGAATATGGCTTCTTTTTTATTTTTTTTTAGTTTAGCCGCCAACGGCTAATGGCACAGTGGATTGTGTCCACTGACAATGTTTTCTGGAAATATTAATGGCCCATGTTGTGATTTCCATTAGAGCAGCATTCCTGTATGTGATGCAGTGTCGTCTAAGGGCCCGAAGATCATGGGCACCCATGTTTTCCGGCCTTGACCCTTAAGCACAAAGATTGTTCCAGATTCTCTGAATCTTTCAATGATATTATGCACTGTAGATGATGATAACTTCAAACTCTTTGCAATTTTTCTCTGAGAAACCTCTTTCTGATATTGCTCCACTATTTTTTGCCACAGCATTGGGGGAATTTGTGATCCTCTGCCCATATTGACTTCTGAGAGACACTGCCACTCTGAGAGGCTCTTTTTATACCCAGTTATGTTGCCAATTGCAATTTGCAAATTGGTCCTCCAGCTGTTACTTATATTTACATTTAACTTTTCCGGCCTCTTATTGCTACCTGTCCCAGCTTTTTTGTGTAGCTCTCATGAAATCCAAAATGAGCCAATATTTGGCATGACATTTCAAAATGTTTCACTATTTTGTGAATAAAATATACATTTATGAGATTTGTAAATTATTGCATTCCTTTGTTATTCCAAATTTGTACAGTGTCCCAATTTTTTTGGAAACGGGTTTGTAATTTAGTAGATTTTTGTACTATTTTTTTTGTTTTTTTTATTGAAAAATCAACAATCACGAATACAAAAATGTAAACAGAAATTTTCCATTTTCCCTTTTTAAACAACAAAGAGCAAGCATCCCCACCCCGCAACCCAAAACACAAACAAACCCCCAGACAAAGACACACACACACATGCGCGTGCATGCACGCACACACACCCCACATCCCCCTGTTAAAACAACTGAAGAAACGGAAGAAAGGTTATGCATACAGTCCAATTTTTGACCGAATTAGAACTTTAATCAGGTAACACCTGTAGTCTCCTAAAATAAGAAATAACAGGTTGCCACTTGCAAAAAAAGGTGTCAGTAGAACCCCTCAGTGTATATTTTTTTCTCCAACTTCAAGGGCCCTAGTGCTGATAAAGCATTAATTTAAAGTGACGCCTAAACTGAAACCAAATCTTAAGTGTGTTCAGTACGACTGGATTGTCAGTATATTAAGATAGTTTGATCGGAAGGGGTGAGCAAAGCAGAGCAGATACAGAGGATGATCTACAAGACAGTAGCTCTAGATTGCACCAAGTGGATTCCGTTGAATTGGTACTGGTACTCCTGTACCAGTATGATCCTTCACACCTACTTAGATCAAAAGGTGCTGGCTATCTGTTGGTTCCTCAAATAATGAAGACTACAGCAGGGGGCAGATCTTTCTCTTATAAAGCCCCACAATTATGGAACAGCCTTCCAACCAGTGTTCGGGACTCGGACAGGAGCAATAATTTTTAAAAATCTATGATTTTACTTTCACTTAAGTATGTTATTGAACTTTGCTACATATTAACCTATTAGACTTCAGCGCCTTGCCGCACTTGACTGCTTGACTGATATCCCATTGTTCGAAGATGTTAATGTTTAACAATATATTAAAAGTAAAAGGACAAGTGCAAACATGACAAACTAAAAATCATTCCAACGGTCTAAGTCTCAAGCATTGATTTTAAGATCACTGTTTTTTAATGAAAACCTATAATAAATGTATTTGCAGTACACAACATGAAAAAATTTTTTACAAACGCATCCACTGCTGCAAATCCACTGAACAGGTGGCTTTTTTTTGTTACAATCAAACAATAGTGTTGTAATTTAGATTTTTTTTACATTACAGTACAGTACTTTGATGGGTGTATTGTTTGTATATGTTTGATTGTTATGTAATAACTTTCACATGAAAAACTTGTAAAAACCAAACATGGCTAGTTACAAAACAAATGAGACCACCCACTAAAAAAAATCTCGGCCTTCAGCATACACTCTATATGCAGGTGTTGGTGACTTTTTGTTATGTATAACCTTTTACAGTAGCATTATGGGAACAAAATCATGGATGTAGATTTAAAATTTAGCCAATAAAGGCAGGATTCTAATGATATATGGAAGGATTTTATTCCCTACTTGGACAAGGTCTTAGTTTTATTACTCTTTAGAAACTCTTAGTGAGCACAGTGACACACCAGTAAATGGATGCAGCTCTTGGTTCTGCACAAACAGCTGTTTATAGCTCGTGCTAACTGGGCTTTTTTACAAAAAAACATAAAAATAAAAAATGGACAGTCAAATAAGTTTTATTTGACATTTGCACAAAGCAGCGATGGGGAAAATATTTTTGGGGCAAAGTAACAACAGCGACTTGGAGCTCTTGGATGGAAAATCTCTGTCAGAGAGTCAGAACACGATGCAAGGCAGGTTATTCTTTCAGAAAACTGCAGAGGACTGGGTGGAAACTGAGAAGAAGGACCCAAATGCTGGATGCAACAATGGGTAAGGAATATACAGGCTTTAATAAAAAACAAACTGAGCAATGGGGCAAGGCAAAAACAAAGTCTAATAAAACAGTCCAGGGTCAAAACATAGGCAAACAGGGCAATGCATATTCGCAAAAACTGAAAATACAGTCCAGAGTCTAAACCAGAAGCAGAGCAGTATAGAGGTCGGGAACAGAATCCAGAGCAGGCAGGGTGGCAGGAATAGTCTCTAAGGAGCAGGTAAGATCATTTGGCCCTGAGCTAAAGTATTGAGGTCCTTATATATTGGGTGGGACAGGAAAAACAGCGGAAGTGAGCGTCGCAAAGCCGAAAGTGTGTGCCGTGTGCCCGGAAGACCCTGCCGATCTGAACCTTATATATATCTGTAGGTTACAAAATATCTTCATTTACAGTTTTATACAATGTTGACCCAGCCTTTAGGGAGGCACAAGCCAGTGCACTCTTAGTGCCGGTCCCAACCACGGATAAATAGGGAGAGTTGTGTTAGGAAGGGCAGCGTAAAACATGTGCCAAATCGAATATGCGGTTCACGATTAAGAATTTCATATTGGATCGGTCGAGGCCCCTGTTACCAACGACTGCCACAGGTATCGTTGGCCAACAGGGTACCGGTGGAAATTGGGCTACTGTTGACCGAAGGAGGAGAAGGAGAGGTGGAAGACGTCTACAAATACGGCAGGGAAAGGAGAAGTGTAGGAGAGAAGAGATTAAGGTTGGTACTTTAAATGTTGGCACTATGACTGGTAAAGGGAGAGAGGTAGCTGATATGATGGAGAGGAGAAAGGTAGATATGTTGTGTGTTCAGGAGACCAAGTGGAAAGGGAGTAAGGCTAGAAACATTGGAGGTGGGTTTAAACTGTTTTATCATGGTGTGGATGAAAAGAGAAATAGTTTAGGGGTGATTCTGAAGGAAGAGTACAGTAACAGTGTAGTGGAGTTGAAGACATTTTCTTATAGGGTGATGATCGTGAAGCTGGAAGTTGATAAATGATAAATGTACAGTGGTCGAGAAGTACAAAACACATTAACAAATCCAAAAACAAATTAACAAATCCAAAAACAAATTAACAAATCCAAAAACAAATTAACAAATTCAAAAACAAAAACAACAAATCCAAAAACACATTAACAAATCCAAAAACAAATTAACAAATTATAAAACACTAACAAATCCAAAAAACACAACGACAAGCCAGACAAACCGGAAAAGGTAGGTTATTGGACGAGACACCTGTCAGTCAAGATATAAAGGTGAGTGACAGGTGTCTCGTCCAATGATCTGTAAGTTTCCATTCGCAAATTATACCTACCTTTTCTGATCTGTCTGGCTTGTCATTGTTTTTTTTGGATTTGTTAATGTGTTTCGTGCAACGATTCAGACAACCCGGAAAAGGTAGGTCGTTTGTGAATGGAAACTTGCAGATCATTGGACGAGACACCTGTCATTCACCTGTATATCTTGACTGACAGGTGTCTTGTCCAATGATCTGTAAGTTTACGTTCACAAACTACACCTACCTTTTCCGGTTTGTCTAAATCGGTGCGCAAAACACATTAACAAATTCAAAAAACACAACGGCAAGTCAGACAAACCGGAAAAGGTAGGTATAGTTTGTGAATGGAAACTTACCGATGATTGGACGAGACACCGATCTTGTTGAAAAAAAATCAATAATTTTTTGTTTGGAAGCATTTTTGCTTTAAAACCTGTATATACACCAGGGGCGGGCAATTAATTTTTACAAGGGGCCACATGAGAAACCTAAATTGTGCCAGAGGGCCACACCAATGATATTTTAGGGATGCACCGAAATGGAAATTTAATTAAAATGGCAATTGATTCCATATTTTTTTTGTGTTATGCCTTTTGCCTAGGTACCATCACTGGAAAACTTTCCTGTCTTTTCAAAAACGTGCTCTACAGACGGAGTGCGCATGCTCAGATTGACTTTACTTTTCTGCGCCGCGTTCTTCTCATATTTAGAATATAAGTTGTGTAAGTTTGTCTCTAATGAGGTGGTTACTGTGGGAAGGAAAAACTCCCTGAGATGGCATAAGGAAGAAACCTTGAGAGGAACCAGACTCAAGAGGGAACCCATTCTCATCTGGGTGGCATTAATTGTCTATTCATTAGAGTTAAACATGGTTGAGGGGTGCAGTGATAATAAAATGCAAACTGTAGTCCTGAGTCACTGTAGCAGGCTGTTGACATTAAGTACAGTCCACTCCTTAATTTCATTGATCCCAACATTGTTTCGATGTAACAAAAGCATGAAATAGTTGTTCTGCATCCGGTAACATCATACAGTATTTCTATATTTTAAGGTGAAAGTAGGCAATCCTGGTTATATTATTGACAATAATTAATCCAAAGTTTCTTAGCCTCTTGGTAAACTGTGAACAGATGAAATCTCAATTTCTGCCTGGAGACAGTGGGGTTAAAAGTGACAATGAAACTAAAAAAAAAAAATGGTTTATATTTTCATAAACAGAAACACAGACGATACTTTAAGACAGTTCACCTGTTTATGCTGTGTGTGTCTCTGCTATAACCCCTTATCAAGCATTCACTTGATACCTGTGAATGTTAGTGTTGACAAGTCTCTCTGGCTTTGTCTTCCTACAATCCTGTGTCACACTTCACTGGCACTCCCATTCTCTGACATTCCACTTTCTCAGCTGTCAAGAAATGACATTTAATTTTCACACCTCTCCCCTTACGATTTCATTTTCCTTTTTTTCATGGAGAATTTATTTATTTTCTCTCAAGTGCAGCACTTACACTGAACTCATGTGTTGTCATGCTGTTTTGATATCTATGACACTTTGTGAATCCTTGCAGTAAAAAGAAAACAGATTTACTTATAGTTTGCTTGAGAAGGCTAAAGATTGGATACATAATGTTAATTTGCCATCTACTGTAGGTGCATGTAGGTGCATGAAGCAGTTACTAAGCTGGGGTGAGAAAAACTTAAGATGATGAGGGGTATGCTTTGCATTTAGGAAACAAATCAAAGCAATTCATTTATGAATGTAACCATATACACTACTGATTTTTTATTTCATTTTTGTATTCCTTATGTCACTGAGGTAAAGTATGGCATGGTGGAGTGTCTCCCAGGGTTCATGGCAGTTGCTGACTAAATTAATAAAATGGCTATATCATTAGAGACATCAATGAACAGCATAAGATCTTGTGAAAATATGTGGTAGTTGTTGCCAATCACTAAGTTACTGTCATCAAATAATAGGGCAGGTTTAATTGTATCTGTTCTATAAGGGGGAGGGATCAAATATTAGATTAAAATCTTACTTTGCTCAACACTCCATTATATATTCAGTTATAAAGCTCTCAAGTTCCTTATCATTTTTATTTAATCAACACCCTTAATAACTCAGCTGATCAATAGCTATGGTTTTGGTTCAAATAGCAGCCCACTATATGGTGCCAAATGACTGATATTTAGCTTCAAACCAATATCACTAATAGTATTTACACCTACAGCTTCCAACATCTGTGGTTTTTATTGCCATTTTGAAGCCAGATTTGCATCCCAAATTATGATTTTCAAAGACAGTTTGATTATTACATATTTAATATTTTACTCATATATGCTCAAACATCCCAATTCAAAAAGCCTGTTTTTGACACTGACATAGCTGGCTGGTCAGTGGTCACTAAAGGAATAAAAAAAAAATTGAAAGAACATATGGAAGCATGAGAGCCTTGGCCTGAGCTGCTAAGAAGAGTAGCCAGATGGCATGCCAGTAAGAAGTGCTGGGTGTCAACAGACAGGGGGAGATTGCTACTTGGCCAGAGATCACAGTTGTCAATGGGGATGTTGCTGGATCCACATACAGTAGTGTCCTGGGAACCACTGAATGAAAGAGGCTGAGCTGTTGACCTCAGTTTTTTCTTTCCACCATCTTAGTATTTATCAGGCATTTCTCATGCTGATAGTTGTGGCTGATAGCCAATTTAATTTCCTTTAATAAAACACTGTTTTATTTAGTTCTCATAATTACATAAATATACATAAGTACAATAGCAAACAGAAATATATTTATTTTGCCTGAAATAAATGTTTTCTTTTTAATAAACAGAATATATAGACATTTTTTTAAAGCAAATTGAGTGATCACTGAATCAATTTAAATCAAATCAAGTCAAATTTTATTCGTCACATACACACACATACAGAGTGGCTTGGTTTTCAGTAAATGCTGCCTTTGATTTTTTTCTGCCAAATAATTCCATTGTTTTCAGTACAATAATATCCAGCTTAGTCAAAAAAAATGATAAAGCTGCTGGTTTGTCGATATCTTTAGTGGAAAACCAGATCTGATCTGTTTTAGTTACATTTACATGAAAGAAAGTTTTCACTTAATGGAAAAACACATTATATTTTTTAAATAGGAGCCAGCACACTGTTCCTTTGATTATGCACTGCAGTTAGGATTACAGTAGGTGTGATGCTATATATTGAATGCCATTTTATCAATTTTTTTGGGTTCATTTGTTTACTGCTTTGCAGCCGAAACTTGTAAAATGTAAGGAGATTTATTTATTTTTTTATAAATATAAAGATTTTTCTCATCTTTTTTTTATATTTATATTTTATAATGAAGTAGCATACCAAATTTCAGCATGACCTACATTTTTGAGACAGGTATTTAAATTGTACTCTACCCCATTTCAGTGGTTATGCTCCCAACTTAAGACTCCTTATCAATGCATGTTGAGTTGTGTAACTGCATGCAGACATTCAAGCGCACCTTTTTGAGCAAGCCATACCTAGCTTTATCTAAATTGATGTTACTGACAAACTGTTCTGACATTATCTTTGACCTGTATGCTGCCCACTTCATAATGACCACATTTCCAGATCCTTCTGCATAGTTTGGTGCCACGGTCAAGTCTGAGTGGGGTCTAACTTAATTCAACAAAGGCAGGAAATATGAGGAAGTTTCACCAGATACAGGATAATTACACAATAGAAAAACCCTCCAGCCCATGTTGATAAGGTGGGAATTCTGTACCATATGACAATGTTTGGTGTTTTTATGATTCATGGTTTAAACAGGCTGTAGTGTTATAGCAAAGAATCAAGAGGAAGTAAAGCTGCTAGTGATAGTCTGCAGGGGATAAGTGCTACAGGCAGCTAGTGATACTAAATTCACCAACCATAGATGATAATATTAAAATGTTGTAATGGTAACTTAATGCTCAAACTGTGAACTGTGTTCTGAAAATGATTGGCTATTCTCTGCTATACAGTATTTTAAAACCTAAAATGTGGGCAATAGAAAAACAGAGAAAGCGGTTAGTTAGCAGTTAACACAATTGCAGTACTACAAACTTAGAATGAGTTATGTTCTAAAAATACCAGTTATTTTTATCTAATCCTGCCTTTATTAAAGTCTGTAAAGGAATTGTGTTTTCTTATACAGTTCTTTCATATATTTGATTTGTAGGAGGGCATCAGGACTCTGTCAGGTTGACGACCATGACGCGGAAGCGGAAATATCTCAATCATTGTCCTTTTATTTTCTAAACACAAAAACAAATCAAGCAAATGTCCATAAACCAAAAGTATCCGCTCGGGACGAGAAATCCTTAACAAAACTAGAGTCTGAAAACGAAAGTAAACTCCCACCACATAGAATAGTCCTCATGCGAACGGCGTTCAGCGAATGACCCAGCGGGGAAAGCAGCCACGGGAACTTTATATATTGAGTGAGTTTATATATTCTAGTCCATAACGAGCCACAGTTGTCGGTAATCATGGCCGACAAGGGATAACGAGGCATGGTGACAGCTACCAAGGGGGGCGTGGCAGGGTGAATCTCTGACAGCGGCCGAGGGAGGCGTGGCAGGGGAATGCCTGACAGCGGCTGAGGGAGACATGGCAAGGGGATCCCTGACGCTTTAATAGTAAACGTTTGCGTAATGGATTATTTTTCACAAATTGCATGTTTGTGAGATTTAAGTGTTAAAAAAAATTGGTTATCCATTACAATATATTAAGTCGATTATCTGTGAACAAAGTCAGTGGGTGTTGGAAAGTGCAGCCATGTTTGGCCATGTTAGATTCATTTAACATTTTAGATCCATTTAAAGTTCTTTTACTTCTTTAAAATCGGGGAAAGTGGTTTTGTACAAAGACATTTTTTGTGGGTGTGAGATCAGTTGTTGCTGTTTTAACTAACATTTTTAGGGTAAAAGTAAAAAAATAAAAATAAACATAAAATTGGTCAAAGAGATCTGAATGAGAAAAGATAAACGGAAAAAAGTTAACCTTTTCCGTTTCCTTAAAATTGTCAGCTGCCATAATAGTGCTATAACTTATAATACCTAAAACATTTGATGTGTTTATATAGTTTAACTGATCTACATTCAGGTAAAATCATTTATTTTTTTCGCATTTTTTTAGCTGCTAATACTGAGCATACCCGCATCATTGTCCCAAGATGGTTGGGCGAGTACATCGCGAGGCTGAGAGTGAACAAAATGGAGGAGAGTCGACTCAGCATCACTCACAGCATGGAACTTCTGAACTGTAATGTCATGATCTTCATGGAAACACGGCGGCATTCCGGGCAACGCTGTTGAGCTAGCGGGACAACACACACAACGGGCGGATAGGACATTAGAAGGCTCCGGTAAGACCAGAGGCAGTGGATTGTGCATTTACGTTACCAAAGCTTGGTGCACGAACTCTGTTATTGTTGGGACATTGTTCATCTAACCTGAAGTTTCTTATGGTTAAATGTAGACATTCCCCCCGATGCTGATGCCAAGCTTGCTATGAAAGAACTTTATGTGGCCATCAGTAAACAACAGACTGTCCACCCGGTAGCTGCGTTTATTGTTGCGGGAGATTTTAATCACTCAAACTTAAAGGCAGTGCTCCCCAAATTTCACCAGCATGTTTTATGTCACACCAAAGGGAACAAAAAATTAAACCATGTATACACAAACATGGCTGGAGCCTATGTTGTGACCCTCCTCCGCCATCTGGGACAGTCAGATAACCTTTCTTTGTTCCTCAACCCCAAATGTGCACCCCTCATCAATCGGGTGCAGCCATCCGTAAGAACTATCAAGTTGTGGCCCGCAGAGGCAGATTTCACACTTCAGGAATGGTTTTTACACTCAGACTGGAGTACATTTGCTTCTCAGGCCACCAGTGACACTCACACAGACATCGACTGCTACACCTCCTCTGCACTGGATTACATCAGTTCCACCATAGACAGTGTTACTACTCAGAAACAGATCATCACACACCCAAATCAGAAGCCATTGATGAACAAGGAGGTGCGCCTCCTGCAGAAAGCATGCACTACTGCCTTCAGGTCAGGCGACGCTCAGGCCTACAGCACATCTAGAGCTAACCTGAAGAGAGGCATCAAAGAGCATTGCTACAAGCAAAAGATAGAGGAGCATTTTTTCCAACTCTGACCCTCAACGCATGTGGCAAGGCATCCAGGCCATCAGTGATTACAAATCCTCCCACTACACCCCCGCTGCCACTGATGTCCTCTTCTTGAATGATCTTAATGACTTTTATGCTCGCTTTTAAAGAGACAAAAAAGAAACTGCCACCAAGCTCAAACTCTCGGCTAATCACTCTCCAATCACACTTTTCTCCACAGATGTCTGCAGTGCACTGAACCGGATCAGCGCACACAAAGCCGCTGGACCAGACAACATCCTTGGACGCATACTCAGGGCATGTGCTAAGCAGCTCGCTGGGGTCTTTACTGACATTTTCAACCTGTCTCTTGCCCAAGCAGCTGTTCCCACTTGCTTTAAATGCACCTCCATTGTGCCAGTGCCAAAACACTCCAACCCAAGGTGCCTGAACGACTACTGCCCTGTAGCACTGACACCCACTGTCATGAAGTGCTTTGAGCGGCTGGTACTGGCACACCTGAAGGACTCTCTGCCATCCACATTAGACTCCCACCAGTTTGCCTACCGCAGCAATAGGAGCACAGAAGATGCAGTTTACATGGCACTGCACTCTGTGCTCACATACTTGGACAATAAGAACACTTACGCATGTATGCTGTTTGTTGACTTCAGCTCAGCTTTTGATACCATCAGTCCATCCAAGTTAACAGGCAAACTTGTGGATCTGGGCATTAACACCTCCACCTGCAACTGGATCATGGACTTTCTGACCAACTGACCCCAGCAGGTTCGATCTGGCTCCAACACCATCACACTCAACACTGGTGTATCACAGGGCTGTGTGCTGAGACCCTTTCTCTACTCCCCCTTTACCTCCGACTGCAGGCCTGTGAATGGAACTAACTCCATCATCAAGTTTGAAGATGACACTACCGTGATCGGTCTCATCACCAAAAATGATGAGACTGCCTACAAGGAGGAGATCCAGCACCTAGCCACATGGTGCAATAACAATAACCTGCTTCATTAACACCTACAAGACAAAGGAGTTTATTGTGGACTTCAGGAAAAAGTCAAGAGGCACACATGAGACCACCCACATCAATGGGGTGTCTCCAGTTTCAAGTTCCTGAGTATCCACATCTCAGGGGACCTAACCTGGACTACCAACACTTCCACCAGCACCTCTTGTTCCTGAGGACACTGAAGAAAACTTCGCTCTCCTCGGATATCCTGGTGAACTTCTACCTCTGCGTAATAGAAAGCATCCTGACCAGCTGTGTCATAGTATGGTATGGGAGCTGCTCTGTTGCAAAGAGATTAGTATTCAGCTTTAAATCATTTGAAGTGCTCGTTCTTAAAATTGTGCTTTCAGACATACATAGAAAACTCGCTCTGGTCACCGTGTACAGACCCCCAGGGCCCTACGCTGATTTTCTACAAGAGATTGCTTGTTTTCTATCAGACCTCTTGATCAATTTTGATAAAGTGCTGCTTGTAGGAGATTTTAATATTCATGTAGATGATGCAAACGATGCCCTAGGATTATAATTTGTCGACTTATTAAACTCTTTTGGGGTTAAACAAACCCCAATATTAATAAAATGGCTAACAACATAGACCTTATCCTCACTAGCACATTAGACACTGTTGCCCCCATCCGGTTAATAAAGGTTAGAGCACAAACACCTGCACCTTGGTATGATAGTCATATGCATGCCCTCAAGAGAACATTACATAATCTGGAGAGAAAATGGAGGAAAACTAAATTGGAGGTATTTAGAATTGCGTATAAAGACAGTATGCTCAGCTATAGACAGGCGCTAAAAGCTGCTAGAGCTGAACACCTGAGCAAACTCATAGAAAACAACAAAAACAATCCCAGGTTCCTTTTCAGTACAGTAGCTAAATTAACTACAATTCAGGTATCTTTAAAATATGTTCTATCACAGTTTAGTAGTGAGGACTTCATGAATTTCTTCACTAAAAAAATAGATAACATTAAAAAAACAATTGTGGCGGTCCAACATCTGACAGCATCTCCTGACATTATCTCGCCTTCAACTCCACAGTTTTACATGTATAGGACAGGAAGAGCTGTATAATTTTATTACCAAAGCTAAATCAACAACATGTCAGTTAGATCCCATTCCAACTCATCTATTGAAGGGATTGTTATATACAGCTGGTGAGCCTCTTCTCAATATTATTAACTCCTAACTATCGTTAGGTCACGTCCCTAAATTCCTCAAGTTAGCAGTTATCCCCTCATTAAAAAACCTAATCTGGATCCAAACACGCTATCGAATTACAGACCAATTTAAAATCTTCCATTTATGTCTAAGATTTTAGAAAAGATTGTCCCTGCCCAGTTATGTTCCCACTTCCCACAAGAGAACAATATCTTTGAATAGTTTCAGTCATGTTTTAGACTCCATCATAGCACAGAAACTGCCCTAGATAATATCACTAATGACCTGTTTTTAGCTTCACACCAATGCTTCACTTTGCTGTTGGTTTTACTAGATCTTAGTGCTACATTTGACACTATAGACCTACTTACAGAATTACATCGGCATTCAGGGACAGGCATTAAGCTGGTTTAAATCCTACCTGTCAGATCGTTACCATTTTGTAGACTTAAATGGAGAGTTATCCAGGCTAATGCTAGTGTGACAGAATGAATGAGGTTCAGGTGGTGATTGACACTCCTGACCACCAATCAGTAGCGAGCAGGCACTATTTAGAGCGGGTTGGTTTGAGCCTGGCATGTGTCACGCCTGGATCCTCCCCTTTTGCGGTTGCTAAAGTCATTTCAGGTATGTGCTGCTAGTATGTAGTGTTGGCTAATAAGTTTTTCTTTGCTCATTGCACTAATGGCTCATTTGTGTATCCTTAGCCTGTCTTTTCAGTGTGTGTCCCTGTTGGATGCTGCTTTGGATCTGTTTATTGCCCTCCCTGCAGGTATGAGGAAGTTGTTTAGCAATGTTTAGCTTTAACACGTGTCAGGTGGCGTGAGTAATGTGCAGTCCTTGAACTTCAGTTTAACAGCAGGTTATTCGAAGGCTGCGTATCCTGAGCGGTGAATTGATTCTCAGGAACTTATCTATCCGCGTTTGGTAAGTTGCTTTGGTTTGTTAGGGGGAATTGCAGCATGTAGTTGTGCAATTACTTGTGTCATTTATATCTTGTATCATTGTTTGTATTATAGGATCCTCCTTCTCTTCTTTTTAGTCCTGGGTGGTTATTGCTGCGATTCGACTTTTCCCTCGCTGCGTGCCGAGTGAACAACCTCGGCTTACAACTATTTAAAAGGGGAATTCTGCTGCTGCCATTTGTCTTCTGTGATTTTGTTTTAACCGGTATTGTCTGGTCTACTGTGGGGTCGAGCAACGTGCAAGTATCAGGGGCTGGCTTGAGGACGACGTGGCTGCTCCTTTTGGGTTTTGCTTCCCTCAACCTTTTAATCAAGTTTTTTTTATTGGTTTTCGTTTAAGCGGTGTATATGGTGAATCATATAATGCTTGGTGACTATCCATCATATTACGGTGGAATTGTGACCTTAATTCGCTGTTTCCTTCCTTTCTGTCAGATTTATTTTGCTTTTGGTTTCTTTCAGGAGCTGGGGTAAAAGGTCTTTGGTGGTGCTATTTCTACATTTGCTGTACGACACTTTTGACGTGTATGAGTGGGTGTTTTAAGTTCACGGTAAGGTGTGTGTGGAAGTGTGCTTTTTGATAATTAGTGCTGATCACTCCGGTGGGTAGCTCCAGCCCTGTATGCAATAATTTTATGTTTTGTTCATTTGGAAGTTGTGTAAATTTATTGTTTAATATTTTGTGTCTGATTATTTATTTCTTGGTTTTTGGTGTAATTGTCACTGGACCATATTCACCAGTGAGAACATTTTCATTTTCTGTTTTATATTTTAAAGCTAAGTTTTCAATAAACTCTGTATTGTTTTATACGATGCCCATGTTTCCTGCCTACACTCAATAATAAGGAAATCAAACTTGTGTGACCTAATAAACTCTGGGGTTTACTTTTATTTCCTGGGTATAACCCTCCCAGGTGGCGTAGTCGAGTAGGTTAAGTATATAAAGTTGAGCTTGGGTGTGACAAGCCGTTTTAGCTCTCGCCTCTAGGCCCCCGCACCTTCCCTCCCTCGCACCACACTAGTAAATTAGTGTGCCACAAGGTTCAGTTCTAGGACCCCTGTTTTTCACAATATACATGCTTTCCTTAGGAAATATTATTAGAAGGCATGGAATTGGCTTCCATTGTTATGCTTATGATACCCAGCTATATATCTCAACAAAAATAGGTGATACAGCTCAATTAGTTTGCATAACTGAGTGTGTTAATGAAATAAGAGATTGGATGACCCATACCTTTCTACTATTAAATTCTGATAAGATGGAGATTTTGCTCATCAGCCCAAAAACCAGTATACAGAAGCTCCAGCATGTAGACGATGTTCTGTAACCGCTAGTTCAACGTTAAAAGATCTGGGAGTTATTTTAAACAGCAACTTGTCTTTTAATAGTCATATCAACCAAGTTACAAAAGCAGATTTCTTTTACCTTGTGTTTCAGAACATCTGATCACATGAACATTATCAACTTTTGCTGTTAATATCATGAACAGCACCTACTAGCACCAGCTAATTCCTCTCCACTGTTTCTTTCTCTCCCCATCCCAAAGCATCCTGAGGTTGGCCAGCTCCCAAACCATCTAGAGAGGTACCAGTGCCAAATGGATCCCACTACATGTATGGTTTTGACATTGGACCCCCTGGAGTGTTAAAGGCTCTGGCATGGAGAAGCTGATGCTGGATCTGTGATGATCACAAATGTTGAGCTCAGGAGCTCTTAGTTTTATAACCATAAAGACTGTAGAAAGCACATTACTTATAATCTTATACTCCTGTATTGTTGAAAGATTTATGATGTCACCCAAATGAGGATGGGTTTTTGCCACAGTCGCCATGGCTTGCTCATCAGGGATAAATGACTCGTTCACCTTGACTGTTGATTTCTGTAAAGCTGCTTTGAGACAATGTCTGTTGTGAAAAGCGCTATAGAAATAAACTAGTCTTGACTTGACTACACTCCTGTGCCTCCTCTTTCAAGGTAGCATTTGTAAGGCTTGATTCTTCTGTGGCTGCCCGGCACTGTGCCTGAAACTCATCATAAAATATCCTGAAAGACGCAGTGCATCCAGCAGTTTGAGATTGTTTCCTTCTTCAAGTCATTCCAGGCTGATCTCTAATATAAGACGCACCCTGGGTGAGGGGTACGTACAACTTAACGTATGTATAAGTTGTACTTTGTATAATAACTTTGTCTTTTATACGTGAAAATACGGTAGTGAGATGGTGAAGTGACATCAATAACTAACATTTTCAAAAGCCGGCGATTGGTCATGGGGATCGAGATAACCGACGTTAAGTGACATTAGCCCTCTTTTGTGCTCGAGATATTAGGCATAAAAGAATCGACATAACTGATGAGAAAATGCTAAGACAAAGAGAAAATTTGGCGGTTCCACTTCAAAAAAATCGACTTGATAGGGTTGGCGAGTTAACTGAGGCTGAGATAAGTGGGTTTGACTGTACCTGTTTATTTATATTAATGGTAAAATATTATGTTTACCGTTTACATCCTTCTGCAAATTTCTTTCTATAGTAATAAGCAGCTGTATATCATGTTCGTAGTACATATATATTCATCTGTATATTATATATAGTACATATATATTCACCTGTGTATTATGTTCATAGTACATATATATTCATCTGTGTATTATATTAATAGTACAAATACATCTGTAAATTACTGTTAATAGTCCTAATGTCAGGGAACCACCTGCCACGCCCCCTTTGGTGGCTCTCTATGCCTCCACTCTCCATAGAGCTCCAGGTTTAACCACGCACACCAGGAGCTCAACATCACTCATGCCTCCACTCTCTCTGAAGCTCCAGGTTTAACGAGGCACACCTGGGGTTCATCATCACTCCACCCTGCTTCTATATAAGCTCCTCATTCACTCCCAACCCCTGTTCGTTATTGAATGTGTTGGATGCTACGTACTGTGTGTTTGTGTTGTGCTATGGTCTGTGTCTTCCGTTCCGTTCTGTCCGGACTCCACTATCCCGTACCGGCCGCGCTTCACCTCCCCGCGCATCTCGGGTCAGCTAGCGCACCTCGGACACTCTCAACATAAGGACTGCCGTGTGCTTGTGCTTGTATGTGTGTTTGCGCGTGTTCGCGTCTGTGTGTGTGTGCTCGTGTGTCTCTCTCTCTCACTTGTATTAAAACTCGAGCAAGCTGTACTCCGGCTTCCGCCTTTTGTTTTCGCTCGCACCCTAACAGAATAACGAACCTCCTGAAAAGGATATTATAAAAAAAAAAAGAGAAAAAGAGAGAGAGAGAGAGGAAAAAATTATCGGGTTGGTGCCGTGGTCCCGGCGCGATCCCAACCTCGGATGGAGGATTCGCTGTGCCGCGATGAAACGACGGTCGAGCTCCGCCTCGGGGAAAACCCGAAAGCCCGCTGCCGTTTCACGCGGATCATGCTTGGCAGCGCCACGCCCCCGTGATGATGTCAGGGATTTCACGGCTCGCTTCTCCGGCGTTGGTGGATATATGGACTTTTATTCGTCCTCTTACACCACGGAAGCAGACAAGATCGCACTCCACATTTCTTTGCTGTCTGGAGAATCCCTTTCTCTAGCCAGTGAGTTGTGGAGCGCCTCTGGTGGCGAATTCGGCTCGTGCGCCCGGTTTATCCGGCTTCTCACCCGGGAACTAGGGATGGTCAGCGCAGATCTCCACCATCTCTCTCCCGCTACCAAAAGCACGATTCCGCTCCAGTGTATCCCGAAGAGCTCCGTTCCGCACCAGAGTTTCCCGGAGAGCGCCGCTCCATCCCAGGACCTCCGAGGGATTTCCACTGTGCTCCAGGCCCTGCACCAGGCCATCCAAAATAGCTCTGCTTCATCCCAGGACCTCCATGAGATCTCCGCCCTGCTCCAGGCCCTTCAGGAGGGCTCCACTCCGCCCCAGGGTCTCCAGGAGATCCTCAGCCTGCTCCAAGACCTCCAGGAGAGCGTAGCTCCGCCCCAGGACCTCCAGGAGAGCGTAGCTCCGCCCCAGGACCTCCAGGAGAGCGTAGCTCCGCCCCAGGACCTCCAGGAGAGCACAGCTCCGTTCCAGGTCGTCCAGGAAAGCGCAGTTCCCCCCCAGGACCTCCAGGAGAGCTTAGCTCTGCCCCAGGACCTCCTGGAGAGAACAGCTTCACTTCAGGGTTTGGGGCGTCAGGTGCTGCCCCTCGGGGGGTAATGTCAGGGAATCACCTGCCACGCCTTCTTTGGTGTCTCTCTATGCCTCCACTCTCCATAGAGCTCCAGGTTTAACCACGCACACCAGGAGCTCATCACTCATGCCTCCACTCTCTCTGAAGCTCCAGGTTTAACGAGGCACACCTGGGGTTCATCATCACTCCACCCTGCTTCTATATAAGCTCCTCATTCACTCCCAACCCCTGTTCGTTATTGAATGTGTTGGATGCTACGTACTGTGTGTTTGCGTTGTTCGTGTTGTGCTATGGTCTGTGTCTTCCGTTCCGTTTAGTCCGGACTCCACTATCCCGTACCGGCCGCGCTTCACCTCCCCGCGCATCTCGGGTCAGCTAGCGCACCTCGGACACTCTCAACATAAGGACTGCCATGTGCTTGTGCTTGTATGTGTGTGTGCACGTGTTCGCGTCTGTGTGTGTGTCTCTCTCTCTTTCTCTCACTTGTATTAAAACTCAAGCGAGCTGTACTCCGGCTTCCGCCTTTTGTTTTTGCTCGCACCCTGACAGAATAATGAACCTCCTGAAAAGGATATAATATAAAAAAAAAAAAAAAAGAGAGAGAGAGAGGAAAAAATTATCGGGTTGGTGCCGTGGTCCCGGCGCGATCCCAACCTAGGATAGAGGATTCGCTGTGCCGCGATAAAACGACGGTCGAGCTCCGCCTCGGGGAAAGCCCGCTGCCGTTTCACGCGGATCATGCTCGGCAGCGCCACGGCCCCGTGATGACGTCAGGGATTTCCCGGCTCGCTTCTCCGGCGACAGGGCTGAATGGGGCGGATTTCTACGGTGCGTTGGTGGACCGGCCGCGTTTCACCTCTCCGCGCATCTCGGGTCAGCTAGCGCACCTCGGACACTCTCAACATAAGGACTGCCGTGTGCTTGTGCTTGTGTGCGTGTGTGCTCGTGTGTCTCTCTCTCTCTCACTTGTATTAAAACTCGAGCGAGCTGTACTCCGGCTTCCGCCTTTTGTTTCCGCTCGCACCCTGACACCTATATTACCATTCTATTTAACTTATGTAAATCATGTAAACACTGTATATCCTGCTGTTACTAATATTGCACTCTGGTTGGACCCAAACTGCATTTTGTTGCCTTGTACTTGTACATGTGTAATGACAATAAAGTTGAATCTAATCTAATCTAATCTGCAAAAAAAGTTACTGTCATGACCGGATGTGGTTAATGTTTAAGTGGTTAGCAGTTCTCATGGTTATATCAGAGAAGCAATGAATAATAGCTAATAATATATATTAAAAAAAGTACTTTATCATTATTCTTTGTCACTAATGCTCTAACAATACTAGTGAGTTTGATGCTAGTACATGGGTACTGCTAGTACTGCAATTTTCTTGGTAAACTATATTTCTGTCCCAAATGTTTTATTTAGAAAAAGAACAAAGTTATTAAATAAGACATTGCAAACTTCCTTTTCTTTTAGCAAATAATTAATGAAAAATATATTTTATTGGGTTTAAAAAAAATATGGCGCAAGCGGTCAACCAAGTGTAAACAGACCAAACCCTAGCAAATAAATACATTTATTAAAATGTTATTTACCTGTACTGGCCAAACATTCTATTATATCAAATGTATTATAGGCTATTCTGTCAAACATGTTATAGTTTGCTCATGCCACATTTCGAATTTCAAGGGAGGGGCAATCAGGAAACATCAAACTATAAGCAAAATAAGAGCAAAAACATAAAACAGGATAAAAATCCAAAAATAGCATATAACATAAACAGCTTGGTAATAGCAGCAAACTGAATAATTTACTTGCCAAAATACACACAAACACAACTGGGTATTTAAACAGAAAGTAATTAAAGAGTAAACTCAAAACAGCTGTAAACAATTAAGATAAATGAAGAAAATTACAAATCACAAGATGGGGTGGGGACATTCTGTAACAGTCAAAATGAAAGCATTTTGTAATAAAAACATCCATAATTGCAGAAGTCACTTATAGCACTGCGAGCTATCATGTGACATGCAGCACTTGGTATGAGGGGATCATCTATAAGACAGAAATAATTAAACAACATTGCAATAAAGAACTGATCAGAAATAATAGACATTTTTCCTACACAGTTCCCCACAGGTAATTTTTGCCTAAATAGTGTAACGTCTGGCACAGGTCATTTAGACTTCATGTCCCAGGCATTCCTTTTAACCTATGACATCTTTACCTCAATCAAAAGTTGAAACTTTTATTGGGGGTAATATAGTGGTAAAGTGCCACACTCCCCCTTTTTAAAGACACAAACCGGACCAGACCCTGAACTCCTGTTGAGTTCACCAAGACCCCCCCTAATGCTAAAACACACACCCACACACAACTGGCTCCAGAAGGTCTGGATCCTACCACAAGACAAGATAACCCCCTTGCAGGTTCTCTGTTTGACCGCATAGAGACCTCGACCATAAAACAGCCACACATACACAATGCACACACACACACACACACACACACACACACACACACACACACACACACACACACACACACTGATACTGTAAA
>MU530557.1:777302-894223 GCA_024362625.1 Silurus asotus
TCATTGGACCACAGGGCATCGAACCACTAACCAACCGCATCCGCACAATTCAAAACATCAAGCCTCCTGCCAATGTCTCAGAACTCCGAAGTTCCCTAGGTGTATGCAACTACCGAACTCAATCAACCACACTTTCCATCTCACAACCACTTGCGCTTGCTCCACAAATCTCCACAAATGACATCGCTGACATGCAGGTGTCTGATGCCACTATACAGACCATCCTTTACCACCTCTCTAGCCCCTCCAACCACCCTGTCACAGCTGTTAATCTGGCCGCTTCCCCAGCCCTAAAACAGCTACATGATGTCAAACCCATGATTTGACATCATGTCAATTCATGACATGATGTCATGACTGGGACATGAAACTTCCTCTGATGCTCATGGCCATCAGGGCAACACCACAGGAGTCAACGGGCATCTCGCCTTTCGAACTATTGATTGGTCGACAGATGACATTGCCACTGCACCTGCTATACCGACCCGCAGACTCCAACCTCATTACAGCTTATACCACCCATTCAACTGATTCCCTTCAAGCACATCTCGCCTACGCACTGGGAGGATCCATCCTACTTCATATCGACCCGGAACAGGGTGAGATAGCCTTTCTCCTTAACTTGCCAATCATAGAATCGGACAACATTTATCGGCTCAAAGATGTTGTCAATGTCGGTTTTTGGAAAGGAAACACCCACATCAAGGTGCATACCCCGGAGGTGGTAGCCTACCATGACAGCAATCCACAGTTATATCTGGCCTTGAACCTGCGCATGTGTACCCAGACCAAGGACATTCATTATCTCTGCTCAAGTAAGCCATTCCTCAGGGACAACACTGAAGGAATCTGTGAGCTGCAACCCATGCAACAGGACACCTGCTGCCCGGCTGAAGCCAAGCCACGCAGCCAGGTCACAGACACGCAAGCAGAGACTGTTGGAGATAAATGGCTTGTCAACACGCCCATCCGTACCGCCACATTAACCTACGACAAGCAGGACACTGCCACCCGTGTGAGCCTACCCAACCAGAATATGTGGATGCAAGTGCCCAAGGGTGCCATCCTCCACCTCGGGGAACTCGCTCTGTTCCACCTCACCAGTAAAGAGTATCAATCAGAGGTGAAAATCACAGACTTTTTCAAAAATCACAATCTCATCCTGGGCCCTGAATTAGAATTGAGAATTGATATAAACGGCTGCCAGTAAATTGCTGCCAGTCCCAACTAACTTCCCTGTCACCCGATCCTGGACCACTATCTACACAGCGCTTTCCATCTCCACAGTTATCGGGTACGCACTGAACCTTGGCCTTACCCCATTCCTGTTGGAAAGAATCAATGGATGGCAAGGGTCACAGAACAGGTGCACTGCTACTCTTCTCCACACTTTTAAGCAAAACCATCAGGGATGTAGGATTCAGTCAGAGACAATGTTAAACTTCACTAAGCTCAACCCTCAGCCTGAGAAACCAAGGGCTGAGAGAAACTGGAAGAAAACACCATTAAGCTGCCATGACCCACCTACCAGCCGACGTTCCTAACTGATGGATGACGAAGTGTCCCTTCATCAGAAACTTCGACATCCAAAGGGGGGATTATGTAACGTCTGGCACAGGTCATTTAGACTTCATGTCCCAGGCATTCCTTTTAACCTATGACATCTTTACCTCAATCAAAAGTTGAAACTTTTATTGGGGGTAATATAGTGGTACAGTGCCACACTCCCCCTTTTTAAAGACACAAACCGGACCAGACCCTGAACTCCTGTTGAGTTCACCAAGACCCCCCCTAATGCTAAAACACACACCCACACACAACTGGCTCCAGAAGGTCTGGATCCTACCACCAGACAAGATAACCCCATGCAGCTTCTCTGTTTGACCGCATAGAGACCTCGACCATAAAACAGCCACACATACACAATGCACACACACACACACACACACACACACACACACACACACACACACACACACACACTGATACTGTAAAAGCATTCCTTGTTCTAATTAAACAAGATGAATAAGATGCTCCACACCCCACGACATTACCTTATACTTATATGTATCTCCTGTATTGTTTATAGTTGTACGCTAAAGATCCTATTAACGTAACTCTATTAATGTGTCTCTTCCATTAAGGCTTAATTGACTTAAAATTATCTGTTCTTGACTTTCCTGACAAGGGTGCATTTCATTTGATCAGAATACGACATTGTACTAACATCGGTTTTTATCAGAACATAATGTCGTAGTAACATTAGTTACACTTTGACTACTGATCTATGTATGTAATGTACCGCTGCCGTTATGCCATCAATCCTCTCGTGTTTAGTATCCAAATGACCACAAAATTACCTGTAACTTACTTTTCAAACTATGGTACATTTTATTGGATCAGAAAAGTCACCATACCGTCTTAATACACTTCAGATAAAACTTTAAAATCCAAACCATGCCCACAGACACATGGAACAAAGGGAAGTTTTTCCCTCCAAAATCTCGACCCTAAGTATTGGCCGTTCCCCCAAAGATGGGTGTAGCTCGAGACCTTTAAAATGTCACAAACACCACCAATAGTTGGTCAGACGTACGAAACAGCTTGGAAACAACTCCCTCTTTCTTCAAGATCTTCCGGCAAGCTTTACTTCCAAGAACAACCACCGTTCTGATCTTCAGGAGAACCTGGAAGAACATCTGACCCCACCCTAACTGGCTCTTCAAAGATTTCCTTTTCGCATCCGGCCTCTTGTGCAACAAGCCAATGCAAGTAACCGTTTCCTTTACCCACGAATTTAGATGCGTATTTTAAGTCTTAGTGAATCTCAAGGTGAATTTAATTTCCTGTGACGATTTCCAAGTTAGGGTGTGTTTAATTTTGAAGCTTGAACATTTCCATTCCTTTTCTTTCACTGTCTTTCTCTTCTTTTCCTTTCACTTCCTCCTTTCCTAGTTTTAACCTTTCTTTATTTTATTTTTGTTTTCTTCATTTCTTTGTTTGTTCATGTAGCTAGTTCTTGTGTGTTTGTCTCATTTATTAAACGCCATATTTTTCACAAGTGAGCATCTCTGGGTACGTTCTTAAATGCAAAGTTCCTGCAATATTCGGTCTGAACTACTTGCTCTCTTAATTAAATTTACGGTATAAAGTAAGAGGGGGTTACGTCTTTCTTGGCCAGGGAGATACCCTTCTTATAGATTTAATATAAATTATACTGTCTGTTTGGTGGACGAACAGACAAATAAAGTGTAATGTTAATTCCAGTACCGTCAATTCAACTTAACTGAAATATTTAGGAGTAACTATAACCTGTTATAATTACTTATAAATATTCAATTTTTTTTGCGAGCTAAATTCGCTACAATAGTGGGTAGGACATAGAGCATATCAACACTGGTAACCTTATAGCTGTTTGTCAGTTACCTAATTAGAACTGAGTGATATGTGACAGCCATATTGTTCATAAATATCAACATGACAAAAGATTATGATAGGACAAAAATAATCCTGTTCAAATTAACGTTTTGCATATTAAGCAAAATATTACAAATTTGAGTACATAGAGCTAACTTTATAAGGCACATTTCTATGGGGTAAGGTAAGAAAACATGTGCAAAGATCATTCCCTGTACCCCTTATTTTTAAAGTGCAAAACATGAATAGATTACCTCAAGGCCAAGTTAAGTAAGACTACAATTTTATTTAGAAGGATTGTACTTTTATTTTTAGATTACTGTTTACTGTGTCAAATGTATGTTGAAAGCTGATTGACAATAGTGGCCATGTTTTTTTTTATAAACCAGGTCATCAAAGATCAACTTGCAGATAATTATATTATTTTTTATATTTTGGGGATCTTTCTGGTTCAAAGGAGGAAAAAAGTCCACCAGAGAACCAACTTTATTAAATTTTTTTTTTTTTACTTTCACTTTTTAGTGACATTATTTACACGCACACATTCACACACGTCTCCGCTCATCTCTTTCTCTCATCTCCCCCCCACCATTATCCTCTCTTCCACTCACTGAAACAAAAAACACTGAACCAAGATGGCGCTGGTGAGGTTGGCTGCCATAACAACTGCTCCGACTACACTTTGTTTATTTTTTGTATTTACACTGAACAAAATTATACATGCAACACTTTTTGGTTTTGCTCCATTTTTCATGAGCTGAACTCAAAGTTGAACTCATGAGCTAAAATCTAAGACTTTTTCTATGTACACAAAGGCCTTTTTCTTTCAAATATTGTTCACAAATCTGTCTAAATCTGTGTTAGCGAGCACTTCTCCTTTGCCGAGGTAATCCATCCACCTCACAGGTGTGGCATACCAAGATGCTGATTAGACAGCATGATTATTGCAGAGGTGTGCCTTAGGCTGGCCACAATAGAGGGCCACTCTAAAATGTGCAGTTTTACTGTATTTGGCTCTGGTCTAGGGCGGGGGGTCCAAACACCAGTCAGTATCTGGTGTGACCACAATTTGCTTCACGCAGTTCAACACATCTCCTTTACTTAGAGTTGATCAGGTTGTTGATTGTGGCCTCTGGAATGTTGGTCCACTCCATTTCAATGGCTGTGTGAAGGAAGGAACTGGAACACGCTGTTGTATACGCCAATTCAGAGCAACCCAAACATGCTCAATGGGTGACATGTCTGGTGAGTACAGATCCCTGCAACATGGGGCCCTGCCTTATCATGCTGCAACGTGAGGTGATGGTCGTGGACAAATGGCACAACAATGGCCTGTGGTCGTTGTCCATAACATACGTCTGCCCATACCATAACCCAACTGCCACCATGGGCCAGTTGATCCACAATGTTGACATCAGCAAACCGGTCACCCACACGTCTGCACTGTACACTGAAAATAATAATTAATAATTTGGTTATGCAAACCGATTGTTGCAACCGCTGTCTGGGTGGCTGGTTTTAGATAATCTTGAAGGTGAAGATGCTGGATGTGGGTACATGTGGTCTGTGGTTGTGAGGCGGTTGGATGTACTGCCAAAATGTCTGAAATGCCTTTGGAGACTGCTTATGGTAGAGAAATTAACATTCAATTCATAGGCAACAGCTCTGGTGGGCATCAGGAACAGGCTATTGGCACACGCATGCTGTGCTCCCTTACCTAGTAATCATGTTAGCCATTGTCCAGTCTTTGGAAAACAAGCTCGACAACCTCAGGGCAAGGGTCAAGTTGAAGAGGGACATTCGGGACTACAACCTTCTTTGCTTCACCGAGACATGGCTAAATCCAGCTGGCCAAGTGTTTTTGGTTTACCGCAAAGTAAAAACAATGGAGTTGAGGAAGTTATGGGGATGTGGAGTGTGTCTGATGGTGATCAGTGGAGCAAAAGCATGTGCATTGTTCAATTTAATTAAATTCATTTTTATTGTATAGCGCTTTTAACAATGAACATTGTCTCAAAGCAGCTTTACACAGAAAATGTGGTGATTGAAAGTGAATATGTTCTTTATAAGTAAGTTTGTCTCTGATGAGCAAGCCAGTGGCGGATGTGGCAAGGGAAAACTCCCCGAGATAATATAATAAAGAAACCTTGAAAGGAACCAGACGTTCTCCCCTAACGCTCTTGCACACCCAGTATGGAACTGCTAATCATCAAATGGCGCCCTTTCTATGTTTCTGAGGAATTCGGCTTGGTCATAGTCAGTGCCGTTTATATTTCAACTCAAGCGGACACTGACAATGCAATATGGGACTTACATGAGGCACTTATATAACACCAAACACAGCATTAGGATGCTGCGCTGATGGTGGTGGGGGACTTTAACAGGAATTCTACACACATTTATGAACAGCTTCAAGGCACAATCACATCCACTTTTTGGGAAATTAGACCATGCCACCATGTTCGGCATTCCATATACAAAGGCAACAACAGGAATCCCTGGTTAAGAGGGAGGTCACATGCTGGATGTACCAATCGTTGGCCACTCAGAAGGACATTTTAGATGATGCAGACTGGGACATGTTCAGGTGCAGCTCTGATGACATCATGTTAACAGAATCAGTTGTGAGATTTATCAGGTAACTAGCAGATGACACTGTACAGAAAACCATCATCAGAACATTTTGCAACCAGAAGCTATTAGTAGATAAAACTATCCGTGATGGTCTGAGATCCCGCTTTGCTGCCAACAACGTGGGGCAAAAACACATGCAAATATTATTTTAAATTATTATTTATAATCTGAAAGGGTCCTTGTCACTTTCATGAAATGTAGAGCTCAGCATG
Source organism: Silurus asotus (assembly GCA_024362625.1). Taxonomy (NCBI): domain Eukaryota; kingdom Metazoa; phylum Chordata; class Actinopteri; order Siluriformes; family Siluridae; genus Silurus; species Silurus asotus. Next base: position 783,566 of record MU530557.1, read on the forward strand.
AGCAATAATATTAGCATTTTTATTTACTAGTGCAAATCCATGCAGATGCACACCACGTTAAACAGCTGGGACTGTTGTTCTTGAGCCTGTAGCAAATTCTCCAGTGTCACAATTAACCCTGTGTAAGGAGTATTGCCCTAAAGTAAAAGTGTCAAGTTATCTTGGATTTTGCATGTCAAATTCCTCTAAATAAAAAAAAAAGGACAAGTAGAATTTGAGCGATGTCTGTAATGCCTTGATCAGTCCGAAACTCTTTTGGGATCTCAGCTTTGGATATATATGCAGAAGAGTGCCTCTGGAATACTGCGGATTGAGATGCTGCAGGGGCACAGCTTACAGATATTGCATTGTGGAGGAGAAGGAGAGGAGGAAAATGTCTACAGAGACAGCAGAAAATGGAGTAAGTGTAGGAGAGTGGAGGTTAGGGTTGGTACATTAAATGTTGGTACTATGACTGGCAAAGGGAGAGAGGTAGCTGATATGATGGAGAGGAGAAAGGTAGATATGTTGTGTATTCAGGAGATTAAATAAAAAGGGAGTAAGGCCAGGAACATTGGAGGTGGCTTTAAACTGTTCTATCATGGTGTAGATGGAAAGAGAAATTGTGTAGGGGTGATTCTGAAGGAAGAGTACAGTAAAAGTGTAGTGGAGGTGAAGAGAGTTTCTGAAAGGGTGATGAACGTAAAACTGGAAGTTATAGGGGTGATGATAAATGTCATCAGTGATTATGCTCCACAAGTGGGTTGTGAGATGGAGGAGAAGGAAAAATTCTGGAGTGAGTTAGATGGAGTGGTAAAAGGTGTACCTAGGAATGAACAATTCGTGATTGGGCAGAATTCAATGGGTATGTAGGTAAAGCAACAGAGGTGATGGGTAGGTATGGCCTTAAGGAGAGGAATGTGGAAGCGCAGATGTTGGTAGATTGTGATGAAAGGATGGAAATGGCAGTGGTAAATACTGATTTTAAGAAGGATCACAAGGTGAAGTATAAGAGTGGAGGAAGGTGCACACAGGTGGACTATGTTCTATGCAGGATATGCAACCTGAAAGAGATTGGAGACCGTAAGGTGTTGGCAGGGAACTGTGTGGCTAAACAGCATTGGATGGTGGTCTGTAGGATGGTTTTGGAGGGGAAGAAGAAGAGGAGAGTGAGGCCTTAAAGAAAAGTAAGATGGTGGAAACTAAGAAAGGAAGACTGTAGTATGAGATTCAGGAAAGGGGTCAGACAGGGACTCGGTAGTGGTGAAGAGGTGCGGGAGGATTGGGCAACTACTGCAGAAGTAATAAGGGAGACAGCTAGAAAGGTGCTTGGTGTGACATCTGGAAATAGAAAGGAAGACAAAAAGACGTAGTGGTGGAATGAGGAAGTGCAGGAGAGCATAAGGAGAAAGAGCTTGGCAAAACAGAATTGGGATCGACAGAGTGATGAGAAAAGTAGGAGGGAGTACAAGGAGATGTGGCACCAGGTAAAGAGGGATGTGGTGAAAGCCAAGGAAAAGGCATATAAGGAGCTGTATTAGAAGTAAAACACTAAAGCAGGAGAGTAGGATTTGCCAGGCAGAGGGACCAAGCTGGGAAGAATGTGCTGCAAGTTAGAGCAATAAAGGATGGAGATGGAAATGTGTTGACTGGTGAGGAGAGTGTGTTGAGAAGATGGAGGGAATATGTTGAGCAGCTGATTAATGAGGAAAATGAGAAAGAGAGATGGTTGGATAGTATGGAGATGGTGCAGCAGGAAGTGGATAGGATTAGTAAAGGAGGAAGTGAGAGCAGCGATTAAGAGGATGAAGAGTGGAAAGTCTGTAGGACCCGATGAGATAGCAGTAGAAGCATGGAGATGTTAAGGAGAGATTGCAGGGGCGTTTTTAACAAGATTGTTAAACAGGATTTGGAAAAGGAGTGTGCTGGTACCAATCTTTAAGAATAAGGGAGATATGCAGACCTGCAGCAACTACAGGGGAATAAAGTTGATCAGTCACAACATGAAGTTATAGGAAAGAGTGGTGGAAGCCAGGCTGAGAGAAGATGTGACCATCTGTGAGGAGCAGTATGGTTTTATGCCAAGGAGGAGCACCACAGATGCATTATTTGCTTTGAGAATGTTGATGGAGAACTATAGAGAAGGTCAGAAGGAGTTGCATTGTGTGTTTGTGGATTTAGAGAAAGCATACAACACGGTGCCGAGAGAGTTGTGGTATTGTATGAGGAAGTCAGGTGTTAGAGAAGTATGTGAGGGTGGTGCAGGACATGTATGAGGGCAGTGTGACAGCAGTAAAGTGTGCAATTGGAACGACAGACTGTTTTAAGGTGGATTGCGTCAAGGATTGGCTCTGAGCACTTTCTTCTTTGCAGTGGTGAGGGACAGGTTGACGGACGAGGTCAAATAGTAGTCCCTGTGGACCATGATGTTTGCGGATGATATTGTTATTTGTGGTGAGAGTAGGGAGCAGGTTAAGAAGAACCTGAAGAGGTGGAGATATGCATTGGAAAAAAGGGGAATGAAAGTCAGTAGGAGTAAGACAGAGTACATGTGTGTAAATGAGAGGGAGGGCAGTAGAGTGGTATGGTTGCAGGGAAAGGAGGTGGAGGAGTTCCGGTTCATTGAGTAATAGACAGGAGGTGGATTTGGAGGTTGTAGAGGTAAAAATGTTAAGATTTTTGTTACGAGTGACAAGGATGGACAGGATTAGAAATGAGTTTTTTAGAGGGACAGCACATGTAGGACGTTTTGGAGACAAGGTGAGGAAGGCTCGATTGAGATGGTTAGGACATGTGCAGAGGAGGGTCATGGGGTATATAAGTAGGAGAATGCTGTGTATGGAGCCACCAGGAGGAAGGAAAAGAGGAAGGTCAAAGAGGAGGTTAATGGATGTGTTGAGGGAAGACATGCAGGTGGTTGGGGTGTTAGAGGCAGATGTACAGGGCAGGGGGGTATGGACAAGGATGCCGAAAGAAGAAGACAGCCACTTAAACTCAGTAATTAAAAAAATACAAAAATGCAATATAACAACACGTGGCATTACAGAAAGAGAGGACTTTTACATATTGAGGGTGAATACCATTTTACTAAAGCAAGAAACCCAGTTAAAACAGCTCCAAACCTTTACACTACTACCACAACTGTGCCACCTACATCATCTGGAGCAGTTCCCCTCTCAGGAACTCAACGCTTTGGAAACACCTCTGCCTTTGCTCACGCTCTAAATCACATGTAAAATCCGGCCAACAGCAAGGCGTGACATCACCGGTGGGGCAACGTTGCGACCAGGAAGCTAGCGGTAAGTTGTTTAGGTAAGTGCTTTCTGTATGTGTCTGTGCAGGCATGAGATTCAAAAGCAAGCAGAATTCCGATTGTGTTCCTTCTTGCCCCCGCTACATTGGGGGCAAGGTTAGGAGCATGCTTAGTTGGCTCTTAAGAGAGTAAACTGTAGCAATTATACCTGTGTGGCTATGCGCTCCCTGAAAGTGCTCTACCAAAAGAGTCTTATTTCTCGTGGCTCAGGTCCCACTCTTGCTGTGGCAAAGTGCTGCCGAAAGTTGTGGGGCTCGCAGGCAGATCTATCAGAGGATACGGAAATGGATGAGTCCTCTCCGGTCTCTCCTGCTGAGTCGAGTGTTCGTTTCCCATGGGGAAGTGAGCCCTTCGGCGGTTTCTTCTCCTGACGCAAGCAGCGCGGTGCTCCATCATTTTTTTCTTCAAGGAGAGAGAGAGATTTAGGAGGCTAGCAAGCACACGGATTGCTGTATGAGGAGCTACTGGAGGTAGTGACATGGGCTGTGTTCACACAGGGAATAGCTTTTTTTTTTACCGTCCTGTAGCCCTGACCTCAGTAGTAAAAAAGTGCTTTGAGAGACTGGTTAGAGACTTCATCACTACCAGACACTCTGGACCCTCTACAGTTCGCGTACAGCCCGAGCCGTTTTAGTAAGGATGCCATTGCTCATCTCCTCCACACTACGATGAGCAACCTGGACTACAGAAAAGGGAATTATACAAAGATGCTGTTTGTGGACAACAGTTCAGCATTTAACACCCTAATTCCATCCACACTCACCTCTAAGTTGGAGGTCCTGGGACTACAGCTGTGTCATTGGATCTCTAACTTCCTGAGAGACAGACCACAAGCCGTATGGGTGGAAAAACACACCTTGGCTGAGGTGGCCCTTAGGTAAAGAAAAGAATGAAGACAGCTTTCCTTCTGGCAATATCATCTCTGAGGAGAGTCGGGGACCTACAGGCTCATTCCATGGCCCCGTCTCTCCTGGATTTTAGCATGGCGAGTGCCTTTATTTTCCCTAAATCAGGGAATGTACCTAAGATGCCTGCGGCTCCCTGATGACCTTTCCTGCTGCAGGCATTCTGCTTTCCTCCTTTCCAAGCCCCCAACTAGGAGAAACAAAACTGGCTGTGTCCAGTGTGAGCACTAAAAACTTAGGTCCAGAGGAGGAGTCTGTGGAGGAAGTCGGAGCAGCTGTTTATCTGCTATATCCCTTATAGAAAAGATTTTCCTGCCATTAAGCAGACTCTCAGTAGGTGAATTGTGTATGCCATTTCATCATCATACGAGTCCTCTGGTCACCCCGAACAGAGCAGCATAGCAGTGGTAAGAAAACCCATGTGAGGATATGACTTGACAATGGAGTGGGTATAGAGGGAGAAAAGGAGGGGACCAAGTACCAAGCTTTGTGGAACACCAGTGGTGAGTCTGCACAGGGCAGATGTGGATCCCCTCCATGTTACCTGGTATGAGCGACCTTCCAGTAGGAAGCAAACATTTCCCATGCTGTTCCGCAGATACCGAGGCTCTTGAGGGTAGACAAGAGAGTCTTGTGGTTGACTCTGTTAAATGCTGATGAAAGGTTCAGGAAGTACAAATGACAGCTTGTCTGATTGAGCAGCATGCAGTTTCTCAGAAACAGCCAAAAGGGTTGTCTCTGTGGAATGTGCTGCTTTGAACCCGGACTGGTTTGGATCATTGAGGTTGTTCTGTAAGAGATAGACAGATAGTTGGTTAAAAACAGTGCATTCCAGAATTTTAGAAAGAAAGGAGAGAAGTGATGCTGGTCTGTAGTTGTTGATGTCTGATGGGTCCAGAGCAGGTTTCTTTAAGATGGGAATGACCCTTGCTTGAAGGTAGTTGGCACATAGCCAGATGTTAAGAACCCATTGATGATTGTGGAGATGAAGGGCAGGAGATCCAGAGGACAGGTGGTGGGATTGCAAGATTGTATGGCTTGCAGTATCTCATCTTTGTAAAGTTTGATAAGCTTGACAAAAAGGAGCAGTGGATTCCTGGCTGTGTTGTGTAGTCATTGTTGGGGAGTGGGAAGTAAAGGTCTGGCATATTTCCTTAATCTTTTCATCATAGAAGGAGGCAAAGTCATTGGCAGTCAGGGAGGATGGAGCAGGTGTGGCAGGGGGGTTGAGTTGTGGAGCTTACAAGGATCTTGTGCAGAGGGCTTGAGATTCTCCTTGTAGAAGGCAGTTTAAGCAGAAGTCACATACAAAAAAAATTTGGTCAGGATTGTAAGGTAAGATGCGAGGTCGACAGCAAGTTGTGATTTGTAGTGTAGAGTTTGAAATTTGTAGAGCTGAATTTTGTAGTGGAGTGGCAGTCATGTCTGTAGCTGGGGTACGAAGGGTGAAAACCAGGTCCAGGACATTATCTCCCTTGTGTGTTGGACGTCAGCTGTTAAATGTCAAGGAGAAGATATTCAGAAAAGTCAGGAGGCAAGATGACTGAAGTTTGTCAGATGGGAGGTTGAAGTCACCAAGAACTGTCAGAGGGGTGCTGTCAGAAGGGAACGTACTGAGGAGTGTGTCCATCTCCTCTAGAAAATCTTCAAGGGGACCAGGAAGGCAGTGAAAACACCATCTTTATGACAGAGAGAAAGCGTAGGCAGAAGTCAGAGCAGCTGGTGTAGCAGTGTTCTGTGGGGATATCCAAAGTCTTAATAAGTGCCAGAAAGTCAAAGGTGTAGGTGGGACAAAGCTGTGATAAAGTCAGCTTTCCTTACAACAAACTGGCACATCCACCACTGCTGTTTGAGATTGAGACAACAGAGGAGGAAAGATGAGGTTACTGGCAGTGTGACCTCTGTTCTGTAGATGAGAACATCTGTGTCTGTAAAAGGTCAATACTGAAAGGTTTCTCATTCCAGGTACAGCAACAGGTGGAAGCCATGCACCACAATGCGGACACTCTCTTTTGAAGGCATGGATGACAGTAGGTTCAGAGCAGGGGCAGTGGGCTGCTCTGAAGGAGGACCTAAAAAAACAAAAACTACCTGATCCCAAAACAGCCCCACCACTTTATGATGCTGACTCAGACTCTGATGCACCAGCTATTTATGCAGAATCGTCTCCCATCTATCCTTTTCAAGCACTCTTTCTCTCTCAAGCAGGGGGCACAATACTTCACTCCACCTACATTTGTGGAGGCTGTGGCTGTGGCCTTGGAGCGGGCACAGCTCAGAGATTAGTCACTAAGGAGACCATTCTCCAATCCAGAGCTCCATCTACGAGGAGGTTGTATGCCGCAAGATGGCACCCAGGCCCGAAAAAGCTAAACCTTTTCTAAAATGTATGGCATTAAATGTAAATTTAAACTATGATACACTCACCGGCCACTTTATTAGGTACACCTTACTAGTACTGGGTTGGACCTCTTTTTGCCTTCAGAACTGCCTTAATCCTTCGTGGCATAAATTCAACAAGGTACTGGAAACATTCCTCAGAGATTTTGGTCCATATTGACATGATAGCATCACGCAGTTGCTGCAGATTAGTTGGCTGCACATCCATGATGCGAATCTCCTGTTCCACCACATCCCAAAGGTGCTCTATTGGATTGAGATCTGGTGACTGTGGAGGCCATTTGAGTACAGTGAACTCATAATCATGTTCAAGAAACCAGTCTAAGATGATTCGCGCTTTATGACATAGCGTGTTATCCTGCTGGAAGTAGCCATTTGGGTACACTGTGGTCATAAAGAGATAGACATGGTCGGCAACAATACTCAGTTAGGTACAGGAGGTGGGAGAAAGGAGGATGGTAGCAAAACTATCATCATTGCTGGAGAACGCCTCTCACCCCCTGTATGCAACCGTTACATTGTTGAGCAGCTCCTTCAGTGACAGACTGTTACATCCTAAGTGTCTGAAGAATCGTTACTGAAGGTCTTTTTTTCCTTGCTGCTATTAGACTTAAAAATCAAAGCTGCTCCCGGTAAAACCAGTCACCAAAATACAACACTGTTTTTACTTTTTAGCTGTGCAATAACATTAACTGTGTGCAATATTACATACAACATGTGCAATATTACCTGCAATATGTGAAATATTACCTGCAATATGTGCAATAATTGCCTGCAATATGTGCAATACAACCTGTGTGAAATACTACCTGCAATGCATACTTTTTCATTCCCTTATTGTATTTATACATTGTACTGTGTATATACAGTATATTATAGTATGTGTATACACCATTACACCACCACCACCAGCCTGAACCGTTGATACAAGGCAGGATGGATCCATGCTTACATGTTGTTGACGCCAAATTCTGACACTACCATCCGAATGTAGTAGCAGAAATCGAGACTCATCAGACCAGGTAACGTTTGTCCAATCTTCTATTGTCCAATTTTTGTGAGCCTGTGCGAATTGTAGCCTCAGTTTCCTGTTCTTAGCTGTCAGAAGTGGCACCCAGTGGGGTCTTCTGCTGCTGTAGCCCATCTGCCTCAAGGTTCGAACGTGTTGTGCGTTCAGAGATGCTCTTTTGCATACCTTGGTTGTAACGAGTGGTTATAGCCAGATGTTAAGAACCCATTGATGATTGTGGAGATGAAGGGCAGGAGATCCAGAGGACAGGTGGTGGGATTGCAAGATTGTATGGCTTGCAGTATCTCATCTTTGTAAAGTTTGATAAGCTTGACAAAAAGAAGCAGTGGATTCCTGGCTGTGTTGTGTAGTCATTGTTGGGGAGTGGGAAGTAAAGGTCTGGCATATTTCCTTAATCTTTTCATCGTAGAAGGAGGCAAAGTCATTGGCAGTCAGGGAGGATGGAGCAGGTGTGGCAGGGGGGTTGAGTTGTGGAGCTTACAAGGATCTTGTGCAGAGGGCTTGAGATTCTCCTTTTAGAAGGCAGTTTAGGCAGAAGTCACATACAAAAAAAATTTGGTCAGGATTGCAAGGTAAGATGCGAGGTCGACAGCAAGTTGTGATTTGTAGTGTAGAGTTTGAAATTTGTAGAGCTGAATTTTGTAGTGGAGTGGCAGTCATGTCTGTAGCTGGGGTATGAAGGGTGAAAACCAGGTCCAGGACATTATCTCCCTTGTGTGTTGGACGTCAGCTGTTAAATGTCAAGGAGAAGATATTCAGAAAAGTCAGGAGGCAAGATGACTGAAGTTTGTCAGATGGGAGGTTGAAGTCACCAAGAACTGTCAGAGGGGTGCTGTCAGAAGGGAACGTACTGAGGAGTGTGTCCATCTCCTCTAGAAAATCTTCAAGGGGACCAGGAAGGCAGTGAAAACACCATCTTTATGACAGAGAAAGCGTAGGCAGAAGTCAGAGCAGCTGGTGTAGCAGTGTTCTGTGGGGATATCCAAAGTCTTAATAAGTGCCAGAAAGTCAAAGGTGTAGGTGGGACAAAGCTGTGATAAAGTCAGCTTTCCTTACAACAAACTGGCACATCCACCACTGCTGTTTGAGATTGAGACAACAGAGGAGGAAAGATGAGGTTACTGGCAATGTGACCTCTGTTCTGTGGATGAGAACATCTATGTCTGTAAAAGGTCAATACTGGAAGGTTTCTCATTCCAGGTACAGCAACAGGTGGAAGCCATGCACCACAATGCGGACACTCTCTTTTGAAGGCATGGATGACAGTGGGTTCAGAGCAGGGGCAGTGGGCTGCTCTGAAGGAGGACCTAAAAAAACAAAAACTACCTGATCCCAAAACAGCCCCACCACTTTATGATGCTGACTCAGACTCTGATGCACCAGCTATTTATGCAGAATCGTCTCCCATCTATCCTTTTCAAGCACTCTTTCTCTCTCAAGCAGGGGGCACAATACTTCACCCCACCTACATTTGTGGAGGCTGTGGCTGTGGCCTTGGAGCGGGCACAGCTCAGAGATTAGTCACTAAGGAGACCATTCTCCAATCCAGAGCTCCATCTACGAGGTGGTTGTATGCCGCAAGATGGCACCCAGGCCAGAAAAAGCTAAACCTTTTCTAAAATGTATTGCATTAAATGTAAATTTAAACTATGATACACTCACCGGCCACTTTATTAGGTACACCTTACTAGTACTGGGTTGGACCTCCTTTTGCCTTCAGAACTGCCTTAATCCTTCGTGGCATAAATTCAACAAGGTACTGGAAACATTCCTCAGAGATTTTGGTCCATATTGACATGATAGCATCACGCAGTTGCTGCAGATTTGTCGGCTGCACATCCATGATGCGAATCTCCTGTTCCACCACATCCCAAAGGTGCTCTATTGGATTGAGATCTGGTGACTGTGGAGGCCATTTGAGTACAGTGAACTCATAATCATGTTCAAGAAACCAGTCTAAGATGATTTGCGCTTTATGACATAGCGTGTTATCCTGCTGGAAGTAGCCATTTGGGTACACTGTGGTCATAAAGAGATGGACATGGTCGGCAACAATACTCAGTTAGGTACAGGAGGTGGGAGAAAGGAGGATGGTAGCAAAACTATCATCATTGCTGGAGAACGCCTCTCACCCCCTGTATGCAACCGTTACATTGTTGAGCAGCTCCTTCAGTGACAGACTGTTACATCCTAAGTGTCTGAAGAATCGTTACTGAAGGTCTTTTTTTCCTTGCTGCTATTAGACTTAAAAATCAAAGCTGCTCCCGGTAAAACCAGTCACCAAAATACAACACTGTTTTTACTTTTTAGCTGTGCAATAACATTAACTGTGTGCAATATTACATACAACATGTGCAATATTACCTGCAATATGTGAAATATTACCTGCAATATGTGCAATAATTGCCTGCAATATGTGCAATACAACCTGTGTGAAATACTACCTGCAATGCATACTTTTTCATTCCCTTATTGTATTTATACATTGTACTGTGTATATACAGTATATTATAGTATGTGTATATTCTTTTTATATATTTGCATTTATTATTATTATTATTACTTTTTTATTTCTTTTCTTTGCTGCTGTAACAAAAAAATTTCCCCACTGTGGGACGAATAAAGGTATATCTAATCTTATCTTAGGCTGTGGCTTCGACACGATGCTCAATTGGTACTCATGGGCCCAAAGTGTGCCAATGAAATATCCCCCACACCATTACACCACCACCACCAGCCTGAACCGTTGATACAAGGCAGGATGGATCCATGCTTACATGTTGTTGACGCCGAATCAAAACGAGTGGTTATTTGAGTTACTGTTGCCTTATCTATCAACTTGAACCAGTCTGGCCATTCTCCTCTGACCTCTGGCATTAACAAGGCATTTGCGCCCACAGAACTGCCGCTCACTGAATATTTTCTCTTTTTCGGACAATTCTTTGTGAACCCCCAGAGATAGTTGTGCGTGAAAATCCCAGTAGATCAGCAGTTTCTGAAATACTCAGACCAGCCCGTCTGGCAACAACAACCATGCCACGTTCAAAGTCACTTAAATCACCTTTCTTCCCCATTCTGACGCTCGGTTTGATCTGCAGCAGTTCGTCTTGACCATGTCTACGTGCCTAAATTGTTGTTGCCATGTGATTGGCTAATTAGAAATTTAGGTGTACCTAATAAAGTGGCCGGTGAGTGTATATTTGAAATGAACTACAAATAATATGCGTTTGGGTGGTTGAACAGATTACATTTAATTAACACTTAAGTGTATTGTTAACTGACAATTAAGTATATTTTAGTTCGCATTAATACCTTGCCAGTACATTGATCAGTAAACTTTAACTTTACTTTAAAAACACTATAATTGATTAATGAAAGGACAATAAAGTCCCACTTAAGTTGTTTATCACTCAAATGTTCCACTAATTGCATTTAATATGCATTTAAAATTATTTACAAATAAAATTATTAAATTACAATTATTTGTGCAATAATACACTTTATAAAAGTATGATAAAGTGCACTTTTTTCACAAGGGATGTACTTGAGTTAAAGCAGAGATACACTAGGTAAAATGTTACTCCAGTAAAAGTGTTCCCTTTAAACTTTCACTTTAATAGTAAAAGTTAAAAAGTATTTGATTCAAATGTACTTTAGTATCCAAATGCTTCAGTAAAGTACAGAACATGTGTAAAAATGCTACTTGAGTACAGTAACAAATTACATTTACTATGTTTCTGTCACCACTGCTATATCCCTCATTTTCATCCCCCCTTTACAAACCATTGCTTATACTTCAATTGGTTTTGATCATAAAGCCTAAGATTTGGTCAAAGCACAGATGTATGCGCTTTGATTTACTGTAAATTCTATTAGTAGAGACTATTCGTTGACATGCCACTTCTATAGTTATTAGACACATCTACATTTCATACCTTCTTTTTGTTTTCATTTTTATCGTCACCATTATTAGGCCACAATTTAACTGGTATATATGCATCTTCCGTGAAAGTAAATTAAAATCACTTTTAATCACTGTCTATTGGTATTTTCTATCCTAGATCTAATCATTTAACCATGATAGGGAATTTACTGAATATTTTACAAAAAAAAAAAGGTTAATTCAAAATTGTGCCAGATTATCAAAAATGAAACAACTGGTTCTGGGACTGAAGCTTTATAATTATCTCTATATAATCCTGAAAAAAAGGCCAAAGCAAAACAAGCTTTTTGATGGTTTTATCAAGAAATCATTAGTCTGTTAATTAGCAAAACTTTAAATAAAATAATGCACTGCTGAAACCTTTTGTGCGACCATTTGCTACTTCATTATCTTTGCTGCAGTGAACTCTTCCATCTTTCTTGTCTTTCTTTCTGCTTCTCCCATTAGGGATCACCACAGTGGATCAGCTGCATGTTTGATTTGACACATGTTTTTACACTGGATGCCCTTCCTAACGCAGCCCTTGAAATGGTTTGACAGTGGATTATCCATAGAAGGATTAAGTACACATTAAGTTCACCCACAGAAATCAATGATAAAATTAATAAATCGTACCCAATTCTCACCCACTGTGGTCCCATAACAACCCCATAAGGGGCCCACATGAAGACCACTTTGGCACCATTTGGGACCCAAATGGGCCCATATAAAAAAACCTATACAGGCCCCACTTAGAGCCCACAATGGACCCATTAGTCTCCCTTCTGGGCTAACACACATGGGGCCCATGTGGAGCTGATGGACAAATTTCTCTGGGCCCCATGCAGGGCCCAAGTGACAGCCCATCAAAAACCCACATGGGACCCACATGACAATGTTGGCTGGGTTCTGACAGCATCTCCTGATCCAATCTTACCTGAAACTACACAATTATACTGCTTTACAAGTATAGGACAGGAAGAGCTGTATGATGTTATTACCAAAGCCAAATCAACAACATGTCTGTTAGATTCCATTCCAACTACACTACTAACATACAGCTGGTGAGCCTATATAATAATATTTTGAATATTGTTAACTCCTCACTATATTTAGGTCATGTCCCTAAACACCTCAAGTTGGCAGTTATTAAACCTCTCATTAAGAAACCTAATTTGGATCCAAACACACTGTCAAATTACAGACCCATTTCAAATCTCCCATTTATGTCTAAGATTTTGGAAAAGATTTTGTCTGCACAGTTATGTTCCTACTTACAAGAGAACATATCTTTAAAGAGTTTCAGTCAGGTTTTAGGCCCCATCATAGCACAGAAACCGCTCTAGACTGCTCAGTTTCAACAAGAACTTTGATACTTCCACTCATTGGCGGGATGCTGCACAGTTGCTTTTCTTGCCAGCCATGGTAGTCACTCAGTTGCCAAGTATGCTGAGAATCTTTTCTCCCTGTGGGCATTTGTACAATTTGTCTGGACCTGAGCAGGAGGCCATGAACCAGTATATGCAGGAGTCTCTCTGACATTATTATTCACCCCTTCTACTCCTCTGCTGGGGCTGGGTTCTTCTTCATAGAGAAGAAAGAAAAGACCCTCTGCCTGTGTATAGATTATTGTGGGCACAAAAACATTACTGTCAGGAATCGTTATACTCTACCACTCATGGCTTCTGTGTTTGAGCTCCTCCATGGAGCCACCATTTTTAAAAAGTTAGACCTGAGGAATGCCTACCACTTTGTTTGCATTCAAAAGGGATATGAGTGAAAGACTGCTATTAACACTGCCTCTGGACATTACAAATAGTTAGTGTAGTGCCCCAACCCTCACTGGTGGAGCACCGGGTTGTACCTGTGTTTGTCTCTACTTGATATTACTTAATTATTACCATAACCCCAGTGTGTTACCCTCCCTCCAAATGAATTTTGTGCCAGGAAGCAGTAACCCTACAGATAATAAACTGAAATCAACAAATAAAAGAGTTTAGGCAAAATACCAATTACATTTATTCATAAATAAACAAACAAAACAATTAATATATTGGAATTATTTGAATAAATTCAACAAAATAAAATAAATAGACGGGAATGCAATGACACTAATGTCTAGGGTATAATTCCTCCTTCTGAAAACCCCAGGTAATTTACTGTGCAATGCTTTACATTGTTAAGAGTTAAAATACACAGATGATTAAATAATCTTAGGTTAATGGGCACAATCAGAAACAAAAAAACTAATTTAAACAAACCAACAAAAAAATTATTATTCCACAAAACAAATAATTATATAGAGAACCAAACTTCACTTGATGGTCAATAAAGCTCATAAGAAATAATACAAACAGTCAATGTACCAGTATGGGACCACACTCACACACCAGTCACACTCTAACCTGTCGCAGGCCGGAATCGTTGCTTGGGAGTGTGGGAAACCTGAAACAGCAAATTGCCTATTCACTCACATAGCAAAACAAAAGCAAACCGATTACCTGAATAGCATTCATGGCGGCTGATATCCGTGAGTTTCAACTAGAAAGTGGCTAGAATCTCCCGGTCCCTCTGCCAAACAGTGGCACCTTCCTCTCTCATCATACCAATGATACTCCAAACCTCATGTGGTGCAGAGTCATATCTGGTACTGGTTCCGCTCAGTCAAGTCCTCCAATAAACTAAATGCAGTGTGATAAAGCAGTCAACTCGAATGCTCGCTCGCTATCACTCACAACAATACATTTATTTACATGCTGCACTGTAGTGAATTAAGCTCACAAAAAGGGAAATATCTATGAGCAATTATAATGGGTTATAAATACTCCTAAATATTGAAATTAAGTTGTTAAATTCCAGGTTCTCCTGAAGATCAGAGCAGTTGTTGTTCTTAAAGGTAAGGCTTGCCGGAAGATCTGAAAAAAAACTACTACCGTGTAGGCTAGAAGGTCTGGCTGTCCACCTGAAACCTTCTTCTCAAGGCCGTCTGCAAGAAACTCATCCTACGCTTCATGGAATCTTTTCCCATTTCTTGTTGTGAAGGACAAATTTCACTGTGCTGTAATGTATATGTGACAAATAAAGACTATTCTATTCCCCCACCCCCAAACTTTTTAGTTGTTATTCATTGAAGACTCCTATATTAAACTCTCAGCTTGCATCCTGCATTTGAGTCCCTTCAGCCAGTCCCTGACAGCGTAGACATATTTCAGTACTTAGCATCAAGATAATTGTTTAGTTGTTTATTGACAAGGTTTTCCAGAATTTTAGTCACACATGGCAAGATGAAAATCGGCCTGTGTACTGGAAATGTTGCATCATTACATTTAAACATCATATTTTTCCTTAAAATAGTACTAAAATACTTAGATATTTTATGGTTATACATTTTAGAGTGGCCTTTAATTGTGGCCAGCCTAAGGCACACTTGTGCAATAATCATGCTGTGTAATCAGCATATTGATATGCCACACCTTTGAGGTGGAGGGATTATCTCGGCAAAGGAGAAGTGTTTTGAAAAGTTTTGCATTTGGGAACCTCCTGGCTAATGTCAATGGCTTGAACAGACTGTGGAAAGGGTGAGAGGAATACTTACAAATTGCAGAAGCTTTGCATATGCAACATGTCTGGAAGATGTCCTGGACAGAGGGGAGGAAGACGCAAATAATTTTCTCAGCTGTCATTCCTATGTGCTGTAATGTCTTGCATTCTAAGGTTTTGCAATTTCCAAACCACACAGTGATGCAGCTCCCCAGGATGTGCTCCACAGTTTCTTTATAGATGGTGGACAGTTCCTTTGTAGATAGTTTGATAAAAGGCAGATTTACATTAAAAAATGAGAAAGCAAGGCTAAATCAGGAAAGAGGTATGTTAGAAGCAAATCTGTAAGCATACGAATATTAAAAAAAAAAAGATGCAGCTGCTTTGGCAGAAAAGGAAGTGTTAGAGACAGCAGCAGCAATTGAATGCAATGACAATAACAGTGAAATTAGCACACTGTCATGATTTGATTTCAAAGAGAAAGAAGGAATATCTAAAACATCAGAGTCAGATAAGCTCAGACTGTTCTACACTACTCCTGAATATCTCTTCATCAACCTGTGCACAAGAATCAACTCCACATTTGATCAATAAGCATCGGAGTAAGAGTCCTCCCTATGATGGCATCACAGACACAGTTCAGGAGCGAAGTAGATTAAGTGATACAGAACATCTAAGGCGCACAAGATTTCTAGATGCCCCATACAATCTGCCTCATTCCAACCCAACTACTGCATTTAAGTCATCCCCACATCAAGATCCTGCTTCAAAAAGTATCCAGTCCATTCAAATACACAGCATTATTCTCAAAGCCAAGCCACAGATATTTTAGACTTTGTTAAATTCATAGCACATAGAGAGCTAGTCACCACAGAATTTACCAAGTTTCATGATAATCCAGAAAACTAGATCAAAACTTGCAGCTCTCAGCGAGTGAAGAGTTAGATCTGTTAGTTAAGTGGCTGGGGAAGGAATTGTCAGATCATGTGAGGAGGATTTGAGCAGTGTATTTTACTAATTTACAAGCTGCTCTCCATTTGTCTTGGATAAGACTTTATGCTATGCTACACTGGAAGTGATTGAAAGTGCCTTATATAAACGCCTGGATAACTTTCCACGTCTATATCCGTAGGACAATCGAAAACTCAGGGAGCTTGCAGACCTGTTACTGGAGGATGCATCTCTTTTTTGCAGCAAAAAGAGATGCATATTCACCTGGATTTTTTTTTCTTACCTTGATACCCCTTGTGGTATTAATCTTATAGTGGAGAAGTGAGCATGGGAGAATGGCTGTTCACTGGCTCACGCTTCAAAAAAGAAAAGAAAAATTGCAGTAAAGTTTAGGTAAAGAATGATCCTAGTTTCAAGCTTTCTAACAGTAGCCACACATGCATCCAAAATGAAAGACCCCTCTATAAACCTGGTGCTAGTAGAGTTCCAGTGTCAGTTCATAGGACAGATGTTTCTAATAATTGAGTTTGATTCAGTGAGCCTTAAATAAAGCATTAACCTCTTGCAGTGCCAGTGCGGCCGATATCCCATTGTTCTCAGCTGTTAATGTTTAGCAATAGATTTAATAAAAAGGGACAAGAGTAACCATGACTAACTGTACATTGCCTCAAGCAGCAATTTCAAGTCAAGTCAAGTCAAGAAACTTTATTTGTCATTTCAACCATATATAGCTGATGCAGTACACAGTGAAATGAAACAACATTCCTCCTGAACCCAGGTGCTACATAAAACAACATAAAACAACAGTCACAGAACAGAAGAACACAGGGCCAGGAACTAAGATCCTCACCACATAAAGTGCATGTGTGCAACTGGTGCAAACAGTGCAAAAGACAACACAAGACAGTGCAGGACAATACACAAAATATAAAAATAAAAACAGCAGTAGCTCCTCCAGTAAAACCTCTCGTGACAGAATAAGGTGCACAGTAGCAGACAATGTAAACAGAAAAAGTAAACAGAATTGTGCAATTCTACAATAGCAGAAAAATGTAAACAGAATTGTGCAATTCAAAAATAGCAGCAATCAAAATAAACTAAACAGTGACCGAAAGATTTGGACAGAATATTGTGCAAAAAGAGCAAGTCCCGGAAGATCAGCAACAAACGGCATGTGAACCTTTTGCGATAATGAAAGGTGTGAATGATGCTGAAACCTGGGTGTGCGAAGTGTATGATGTGTGATGAGTCCGAAGTGTATGATGTGTGTTGAGTGCGGTTGTACAGATCAGTCACACAGTTGTGTGTAAGTGTGTGTGTGTGTGTGTGTGTGTGTGTGTGTGTGTGTGTGTGTGTGTGTATGTGAGAGAGTTCAGTTCAGATGTTTGTTGAGAAGCCTGATGGCTTGCGGGAAAAAACTCTTGCACAGCCTTGATGTGACGGACCGAATTCTTTCGGAACCGTTTCCCTGATGGTAGGAGTGTAAAGAGTGTGTGTGTGACGGGTGTGTGTGATCGTCCACAATGCTGTGTGCTTTGCGGATGCAGCGTGTGGTGTAAATGTCCATGATAGAGGGAAGAGAGAGACTCCGATGATCTTCTCAGCTGTCCTCACTATCCTCTGTAGGATCTTGCGATCCGAGACGGTGCAGTTCCCAAAACCAGGCAGTGATGCAGCTGCTCAAGATGCTCACAATGGTCCCTCTGGAGAACATGGTCAGGATGGTTGGAGGGAGATGAGCTTTCCTCAGCCTTCTCAGGAAGTAGAGACGCTGCTGGGCTTTCTTGGTGATGGAGCTGGTGTTAATCAACTCAAATCAAATCAAATTTTATTTGTCACATACACATACATACAGGGTACGACATGCAGTGAAATGCTTTTGACGACGGTCCGGCATAAGGGAATAAAATAGGGTAAAAAAGGAGAATAAAAAAATATAAATATAATAACAAAATTTAAAGAAAAATATAATAAGAAAAGAAGGCAGATAAATAAGATGTAGGTTAGCCAGTAAACAACAGTAAACAAGTTATGATTGTCCATAAGTGTCCGTGTGCAGTAAGGTGTGGTGTAAAGTGTCCGTGTGCAGTGAGGTGTGGTGTAAAGTGTCCTTGTGCGGGATGGTGTGGTATAAGAAAAGAGAATATAAAAAAATATGAAATAAATATGAAAAAGAAAATATGAAGATGAAATGGAATGTAAAGTAAAGTGCACTGTGCTGTGCAAGTCCAGTGTATAATGTGCCGTAGCACGAAAAGTGTGGTTGTGCAGGGGAAAAAAAAAAATGGTGATGATGGAGAGAGTGGGCCAGTTTTTAGATCCTGGGTGTTTCCTGGTTTAAACTCCGAATGGCCTGCGTCAGAACGCTCTCGATGGTGCAGGTGTAAAAAGTCTTAAGCACCTGAGAGGGTAGTTTAAAGTCCCTTAAGCGTCTCAGATGGTACAGACGCTGCCGGGCCTTCTTCACCAGGGTGTTGATGTGACAGGACCAAGACAGGTCCTGTGTGATGTGAACACCCAGGTACCGGAAACTGTCCACTCTTTCCACTGGAGTCCCGCAGATGTTTAGCGGTTGGTATGACCGCTCCTGCTTCGTGCTGAAGTCCACGATCAACTCCTTAGTCTTGCTGACGTTCAAGAGAAGTTTGTTCTCCTGGCACCATCTCTCCAGGTTTTTAACTTCCTGTAGGTAGGCCGTCTCGTCGTTGTTGGAGATCAGGCCCACCACAACGGTGTCGTCAGCAAACTTGATGATGGTTGTGGAGTTGGAAGTGGCCACACAGTCATGTGTGTACAGTGAGTACAGCAGGGGGCTCAGAACACAACCCTGGGGAGCTCCAGTGCTTAGGGTGAGGGTGGATGAGGTGTGTTTTCCCACCCGTACAGCTTGTGGTCTGTCCGTCAGAAAGTTCGAGATCCATTGACACAGCGGCAGGCTGAGTCCCAGGACCTCCAACTTAGAGGTGAGTGTGGAGGGAATTATGGTGTTGAACGCTGAACTGTAGTCCACGAACAACATCTTTGTGTAATTCCCATTTCTTTGGTCCAGGTGGCTGTTTGTAGTGTGGAGAAGATGTGCAATTGCGTCCTCAGTCGAACGGTTCTGACGGTACGCAAACTGTAATGGGTCCAGTGTGTCCGGTAGTGAGGCAGTGATGAAGTCTCTGACCAGTCTCTCAAAGCACTTCATCACTACTGAGGTCAGAGCTACAGGGCGGTAGTCGTTGAGGCAGGCAGGCTGGGGTTTCTTTGGGACAGGGACAATAGTGGACTGTTTGAAGCATGAGGGGACAACAGCCTGTTCCAGAGAGAGGTTGAATATCTCAGTGAACACCGGTGCTAGCTGGTCAGCGCAGGCTTTCAGAACCCGACCTGTGATTCCATCTGGTCCTGCTGCCTTCCTGGTATTCACTCTCTTGAATGCCCTCCTCACGTCATGCTCCGAGATGGTGAATGTGTTTACCTCTCCGGCTCTCTCGGCGTGCACGCTGGTTGTGCCGCTAGCGCCGCTAGCATGGTTAGCAGCAGCCTTGAAACGAGCGTAGAAGGTGTTTAGCTCATCTGCCAGAGAAGCGTCCGCATTCACCATTCTGGAAGATGGTGTTTTATAGTCCGTTATTGTCCTTAGTCCCTGCCACAGGCTTCTAGAGCCACCTTGTTGGAACTGTGACTCTAGTTTACTCCCGTAGCGCCGCTTTGCATCCTTCACCGCTCTGCGAACACTGTAAGACGCAGCCTTGTATTCATCCATGTCCCCGGTGGCGAGCCCCGTGTTGTAGGCCGCGGAGCGGGATCTTAGAGCGTCGCGGATAGTTTTATCCACCCACGGCTTCTGGTTGGGAAACGTTCGGATAGTGGTTTTTTGCACCATATCATCCGTTAGTTTCCCGATGAATCCCACAACCGCTTCCGTAAACATGTTGACGTCATCAGAGCTGCGCCGAAACATGTCCCAGTCTGCGTCATCCAAAGCGTCCTGCAGAGCGGCCACCGATTGGTCAGTCCAGCGCGTGACCTCCCTCTGAACCGGAGCTTCCTGTTTCAGCCTTTGTTTGTAAACAGGCATGAGGAAGATGGCAGCATGGTCCGATTTCCCAAACGGTGGACGTGATTGTGCCTTGTAGCCGTTCTTAAGTGTTGTGTAGCAGTGGTCCAGTGTTCTTTCGCCCCTGGTGGGGCAGGTGATGTGCTGGTAAAAGTTCGGGAGTGCGCGCT
Source organism: Silurus asotus (assembly GCA_024362625.1). Lineage (NCBI taxonomy): Eukaryota > Metazoa > Chordata > Actinopteri > Siluriformes > Siluridae > Silurus > Silurus asotus. Next base: position 803,821 of record MU530557.1, read on the forward strand.
TGAGGTTGGCACTGTTGAAATCTCCGACCACAATGAGCGCAGCGTCCCGATGCTGTGTTTGATGTTGCATTAGTGACTCATGTAAGTCCCATACTGCAGTGTCCGTGTCCGCTTGAGGTGGAATATAAACGGCACTGACTATGACCGAGCTGAATTCCCGAGGTAGATAGAAGGGCCGACATTTGATGGACAGTAGTTCCAGGTTTGGTGAGCAGGAGCGTGAAAGAGGAACAATGCTCGCGCTGTCGCACCAGTGTTTGTTCACCATCAGACACACTCCACCTCCTCTTGACTTTCCCGAATCCAGTGTTCTGTCCATGCGGTAAACCGAGAAAAACTCGGCCGGCTGGATGGCGTGGTCCGGTACCGCTGGGTTCAGCCATGTCTCGGTGAAGCAGAGAAGGTTGCAGTCCCGAATGTCTCTCTGGAACTTGACCCTTGCCCTGAGGTCGTCGAGCTTGTTCTCCAGTGACTGGACGTTGGCTAACAGGATACTAGGTAAGGGAGCGCGGTGTGCGCGTGCCCTTAGCCTGTTCCTGACCCCGGCTCGTTTTCCTCTCGGACGCCGGTACGGGTCGCGTCCTTTGTTCTCCCTCAGGATCTCTCTCGGCCAGCATGGGTCCGGGTTTAAAAGCGGCGAAAGGTGAGTGTATTGTACACCAATAGATATAAGAGTGTCTCTGTCATATCTAATGGTGTCCATCTTGTGTAGATGGAAATAAAACTAGTTAAATAAAAATAACAAAATAAACAAAAAAGAAAAATCGTAGCCGGAGCAGGCGTGACGGCAGCCGATCTCACCGGCGCCATCTTGTAACACATCATATTTTGTTATGTAAAAAATCTTATTTTTGTCAACGCATGGTATGTCATGTAAAAGTTTTTGTTCACCGAATGCACTTTTTTAACGTTTTTTCATTTAGTTGTTCTTATGAATATGAATATTCATATTTTTACAATAACAAGTTTTATAAAAAATGTCATATTTTTGTCTAAACATATTTTTTTCATGTCACCATTTTGTGCACTTATTTCACTTTTTATTAGTTTTTAATGAAATTATGCTTAATGCATATGAAAATTTGTATTTTCACAATAACATTTTTTTATAATAAAGGTTAAAAATCGGTTTACCGCATGGACAGAACACTGGATTCGGGAAAGTCAAGAGGAGGTGGAGTGTGTCTGATGGTGAACAAACACTGGTGCGACAGCGCGAGCATTGTTCCTCTTTCACGCTCCTGCTCACCAAACCTGGAACTACTGTCCATCAAATGTCGGCCCTTCTATCTACCTCGGGAATTCAGCTCGGTCATAGTCAGTGCCGTTTATATTCCACCTCAAGCGGACACGGACACTGCAGTATGGGACTTACATGAGTCACTAATGCAACATCAAACACAGCATCGGGACGCTGCGCTCATTGTGGTCGGAGATTTCAACAGTGCCAACCTCAAGCGCGCACTCCCGAACTTTTACCAGCACATCACCTGCCCCACCAGGGGCGAAAGAACACTGGACCACTGCTACACAACACTTAAGAACGGCTACAAGGCACAATCACGTCCACCGTTTGGGAAATCGGACCATGCTGCCATCTTCCTCATGCCTGTTTACAAACAAAGGCTGAAACAGGAAGCTCCGGTTCAGAGGGAGGTCACGCGCTGGACTGACCAATCGGTGGCCGCTCTGCAGGACGCTTTGGATGACGCAGACTGGGACATGTTTCGGCGCAGCTCTGATGACGTCAACATGTTTACGGAAGCGGTTGTGGGATTCATCGGGAAACTAACGGATGATATGGTGCAAAAAACCACTATCCGAACGTTTCCCAACCAGAAGCCGTGGGTGGATAAAACTATCCGCGACGCTCTAAGATCCCGCTCCGCGGCCTACAACACGGGGCTCGCCACCGGGGACATGGATGAATACAAGGCTGCGTCTTACAGTGTTCGCAGAGCGGTGAAGGATGCAAAGCGGCGCTACGGGAGTAAACTAGAGTCACAGTTCCAACAAGGTGGCTCTAGAAGCCTGTGGCAGGGACTAAGGACAATAACGGACTATAAAACACCATCTTCCAGAATGGTGAATGCGGACGCTTCTCTGGCAGATGAGCTAAACACCTTCTACGCTCGTTTCAAGGCTGCTGCTAACCATGCTAGCGGCGCTAGCGGCACAACCAGCGTGCACGCCGAGAGAGCCGGAGAGGTAAACACATTCACCATCTCGGAGCATGACGTGAGGAGGGCATTCAAGAGAGTGAATACCAGGAAGGCAGCAGGACCAGATGGAATCACAGGTCGGGTTCTGAAAGCCTGCGCTGACCAGCTAGCACCGGTGTTCACTGAGATATTCAACCTCTCTCTGGAACAGGCTGTTGTCCCCTCATGCTTCAAACAGTCCACTATTGTCCCTGTCCCAAAGAAACCCCAGCCTGCCTGCCTCAACGACTACCGCCCTGTAGCTCTGACCTCAGTAGTGATGAAGTGCTTTGAGAGACTGGTCAGAGACTTCATCACTGCCTCACTACCGGACACACTGGACCCATTACAGTTTGCGTACCGTCAGAACCGTTCGACTGAGGACGCAATTGCACATCTTCTCCACACTACAAACAGCCACCTGGACCAAAGAAATGGGAATTACACAAAGATGTTGTTCGTGGACTACAGTTCAGCGTTCAACACCATAATTCCCTCCACACTCACCTCTAAGTTGGAGGTCCTGGGACTCAGCCTGCCGCTGTGTCAATGGATCTCGAACTTTCTGACGGACAGACCACAAGCTGTACGGGTGGGAAAACACACCTCATCCACCCTCACCCTAAGCACTGGAGCTCCCCAGGGTTGTGTTCTGAGCCCCCTGCTGTACTCACTGTACACACATGACTGTGTGGCCACTTCCAACTCCACAACCATCATCAAGTTTGCTGACGACACCGTTGTGGTGGGCCTGATCTCCAACAACGACGAGACGGCCTACCTACAGGAAGTTAAAAACCTGGAGAGATGGTGCCAGGAGAACAACCTTCTCCTGAACGTCAGCAAGACTAAGGAGTTGATCGTGGACTTCAGCACGAAGCAGGAGCGGTCATACCAACCGCTAAACATCTGCGGGACTCCAGTGGAAAGAGTGGACAGTTTCCGGTACCTGGGTGTTCACATCACACAGGACCTGTCCTGGTCCTGTCACATCAACACCCTGGTGAAGAAGGCCCGGCAGCGTCTGTACCATCTGAGACGCTTAAGGGACTTTAAACTACCCTCTCAGGTGCTTAAGACTTTTTACACCTGCACCATCGAGAGCGTTCTGACGGGTAGCATCACTTCCTGGTTCGGGAACAGCACCATGCAGGACAGACGAGCCCTCCAGAGGGTGGTGCGTTCAGCTGAACGTACCATCCACACCGAGCTCCCTGACCTGCAGGACATCTACAGCACAAGGTGCATGACCAGAGCCAGGAAACTTGTGAAGGACCTCAGCCATCCCAACAATGGACTCTTTTCTCTGTTGCGTTCGGGGAAACGCTTCCGCTCCCTGAAGGCGAACACAGAGAGAATGAGGAGGAGCTTCTTCCCGCAGGCCATTCGGAGTTTAAACCAGGAAACACCCAGGATCTAAAAACTGGCCCACTCTCTCCATCATCACCATTTTTTATTTTTTTCCCCTGCACAATCACACTTTTCGTGCTACGGCACATTATACACTGGACTTGCACAGCACAGTGCACTTTACATTCCATCTCTTTTTCATATTTTTCTTTTTCTTTTCATATTTATTTAATATTTTTCTACATTCTCTTTCTTATACCACACCATCCCGCACAAGGACACTTTACACCACACCTCACTGCACACGGACACTTTACGCCACACTTTACTGCACACGGACACTTATGGCCAATCATAACTTGTTTACTGTTGTTTACTGGCTAACTGCACACTGCCATAAACATTTTCTGGGTACATTTTCATTGTATGTGTATATATATGGATGTGTATGTGTACATATGTGTATATATATATATATGTGTATGTACGTATATATACATATATATTTATATATCTATACATCTTATTTATCTGCCTCTTTTCTTATTATATTTTTCTTTCAATTCTGTTATTATATTTACATTTTTTATTCTCCTTTTTTTACCCCTTTTTTTTATTCCTTCATGCCGGACCGTCGTCAAAAGCATTTCACTGCATGTCGTACCCTGTATGTATGTGTATGTGACAAATAAAATTTGATTTGATTTGATTTGATTTGATATCTAATGCTGTCCATCTTGTGTAGATGGAAATAAAACTAGTTAAATAAAAATATAAAAATAAACAAAAAAGAAAAATCGTAGCTGGAGCAGTCGTGATGGCAGCCGATCTCACCGGCGCCATCTTGAACTGTTAAGTGACCAGGTGAGGTTGTCCGCCAGATGAACACCAAGGAATTTGGTGCTCTTGACGATCTCTACTGAGGATCGTCAAGAGCTGGTAGAATACAGTGTTACAAAACAAATCAGACCACTAAAAAATGTATAAATAGATAAAACAGTAAAAGAGGCGGAATCTCGGGCTTGAGTCTACAATCCATAGGCAGGTGTCCAGGTAAACCTTTTATTTCCAGCCAGTAGTATTATGGAAACAAAATTGATAGAAAACGTAGCCAATGAGTGCAGGATTCTAACGATATATGGGAGGATTTTAATCCCCACATGGGTGAGTCTTAGTTTTTTTACTCTTTACAAACTCCTAGTGGTCAAACAGCACACGTGCATAATGACGAAACAGGAAAAGGATGCACCTCTCAGTTCTGCTCAAATAGCTGTTTCCAGCTTGTGCTAACTGGTCTTTGTTTCCAAAAAATAAAAAGAGAAAACAAAGAAAAAATGGACAGTCAAAAATTTTGTTTAATCAGAGATTTGCACAAAGCAGCGATGTGGAAAATATTCTTGGGGGCGAAGTAACAACAGAGACTTGGAGATCTGCATGGAAATGCTATTTTACATCTGTAAGTTACAATATATGTCCCTTTACAGTTTTATATGATTTTATAGGTTTTATAGGTTGTATGTGTGTCTAGGTATTTCATTTGTCATGAACATCTTCAAATAATTTGAAATATACTAATACTTTCTTTCGGCTTCTCCCGTTAGGGGTCGCCACAGCGGATCCTCCGCACGTTTTGATTTGGCACATGTTTTACACTGGATGCCCTTCCTAACGCAACCCTCCCCAATTTATCCGGGCTTGGGACCGGCACTGAGAGTGGCTAGGGATGGTTCCCTGACCAGGAATCGAACCCGGGTCGCAGCGGTGGGAGCGCTGCGTCTTAACCACTAATTTGAAATATAAACTCATAAAACGTGGCTTTTAACCCATTACTTTTCTGGATTGCTCCAGGACTGATTTAATTTATTAATATATGAAATAAAAATAATGTTCAATGCAAGAGATGTATATCCATGGCACTTCATCATCTATAACTTAATATCTTTGGGACTTTGATGATTGACAGTAAAGTTTAAAGTGTCTTCTTTCCAAAGATATCTAAATTGTGTATGTAGCCAACTTTTATCAGGAACTGTTAACATTTAAATTTAGGTAGGGCATTTTCAGCTGTGAGTCCCAAAATCTGTGGCGAAGGCTAACAGGTTAAGAGAGACTTGACGAAGCACTGCTTGATTCACATCAAATCATATCCCCTGTGGAAATGTATAGCCTTTAGGAAAAGGTAATTGATAAACTGCCAGAACCTACTTAAAGAACATGAGGTGTTTCAGGTGCTCTCTGAATCATGTAGCAAGAGAATGTCTTGCAATCCACAAATGTGCTTAATGTGATTCTGATGGACATTGTACAGTCATGTATCCAGACATAGCTCTGCCTTTCTTCACACCTCCAATGCAAGAACCAGACACAGAACAACTGGATGTCACTACAGCTGAGATCACCTCAAGTTGTACTGAAGTTCGTGGAGAAAGTGCTCCAATGTTGTCCTGTGCAAAAAAGTGCAGGGTGTGTGTATTTTCTCGAGAGCAATGGAAACAAGCTGTCAAGATGTACGCCTTAAGCTCATTAACCGCTCACTCGCCAAAAAAAGAACTCTTTCGACTGTTCGTTATCCAAAGTAACCCCTCTCTGTGTTTGTTGAGAACATGTGCTGGTTCCATGAAAATGTCTTGAATAAAAGTGATTGACTTCCAAGTAGAGAGCCTGAATCGTAAGATATATATTGATTTCCCAACACTCATTAAGTGTATAAAACTAGTAAGGAGCAGATCTGGAGGGATCATAGAGTGTTCGGTGAACTGGAATATTCGTATGCTGTCGTCCCTTCCTTCTCACACATGCACTCAGGTTTGTTGACAGTAGTGTGGTGGGTCGTCTCTTATCCCAGAGATCCCTCATGTCTTTGTTACCCTCTGGTTCTCCCTTTTAGATATGCTGCAATAGTGAGTCTTGCCTGAGTCCCCAACTGCACAGTGTACTTGTTGAGATAGTATAAGGAAGGAACCTTGAGAAGAGCCAGACACAAATGGGAACCCATCCCTTATCTGTGTGGCACTGGATGAACATTTATTGTAGTTACATTGGTGAGGTGTGTAGTAATAGGTGCTCAAATGCAGATATTAATTATAGTCTGAATCAGTCCACAAAGTTTGTGCAACCATACCTAGCTGCACAGAGAGGTCTCAATTGTGCAAGTCTCTATACAAAGGGAGGATGATATTCGAAAGCCATATGGTCAGAATCTATTATAATTAATAGAGCATAAATTTGCACATATGGTTGGTAATAACCAGGTTTCCAAATGTATGGCCAAATGCTGTAAGTAATATGACAACAATTTATTACTTAAAATTTGTAAAATAAATAAATAAATAAATAAATAAATAAATCGAGGAAAAAAAGAGGAAATCGAAATATGTGTAGAAGGTTATGCATGTGTTTTATATTCTCCTATTGTCCTGCTCACCTTCACAATCAACAGGCTCTGGCAATGCTCTCGTATTTTAACTTTAGCAGGTTTGTAAATGTGTATGTGGTTTGTTTTCTGTCTCTTGCACCAATCAGCTCTGCATTTAAACATTATGAGCAGCAGCAGAACAGGGGAAAATGTAGCCATGTCAAATTCAATAACCAATTTGTTGAAGTTAAAGAATTATTATATTATGACAGGTTTTTTATTGTTTTTACCTGGTACTGCAGAATCCCAGCAAACAGTGCTTGTTTTCAAAGCAAACAGAGCTTGTGTATGGCATTTGCACCTTCCCCTTCTCTCAATAAAACCATGAATTTATCATAGTTTTGTTTTTGTTTTTGTTCATGACCAGGACCAAATATTGCAGTCTTAAATAGTGCATTCTTAACTGACAGTTATACCGGTCAGAAATGATCAAATTCACCTGGCTTTGTATTGGTATATAAAACTATTCATTCTGACTAGAGCCCAAGTCAGGTCCATTGCAGGTTTTTGTTCAATTAACATTTCCTGGTTCATAGTCCTGATTACAAGTGTGTGTAAACAGTCAGTGTAATCAATAAAAGCAGTTCCCTTGGGAAACCATAATTACATACGTAACCTGGAGACGTGTCCGCTGAGGAACTCGAGCTGCATCAACAACGCTTTGTGGATGAGAGTCCAATAGCGCCAGACTGACTAATCCCTTCCTATTGTGGATGGGCACAGCTAGGTCAAAGGACAGAGGAAGCAGGAGTGGCCCTAAGGTCAAGCCTATATGAGCTCTGACCCCAAAAGGAGCGGTAAAACCAGAGGACTCAAAAGAGGATAAAATAGCATCCACAATCCTTCTGCTGAGCATCTGCGTAAGTCCTCTAGTCAGAGGGCCGTAGCAGATGAACTGCTGTTCTGACTTTCTTCACAGTTTCGTTCCGTGGACATATATGTCCAGTACTAGCACTGGACACATTCAAAGCTTCTCCTGGTCTGGGGCCTGAAAAGAAGGGAAGAATGCCTGGAGCATAACAGGTTGTGGGACAACTGAGGGTACCTTGGGAACATATACTGATTTAGGGTAGAGGAAGGCACTGGCAATGCCTGAAGTAAATTCCAGGAAATAAGGGGAAACAAGAAGGGCATGAAGATCCCCTACTCTCTTGTGAGAGGAGATAGCCTATATGCTGCCCTCAAGGAGAGCTTGATGAGGTATAGAAGGAAATGCTTCAAAGCTCAAAGCACAGCCAACATTTTTAGGCAATTGATACGCCCTAGAGACCTTGGCCGGAGCAGCCCAACCTCCACGTGAGGGACACGTCTGTCGTATGAGTTACGCAAACTCCCAGCACAGGCTCCTGCAACAGGAACCCGGGATCTCTCCACACATGTAAGGCACGACATGTGACTTTAATCATACTGAGTGGATCAGAGAACGCTCGGGCCCTGAGCCACCACTGGTGGGGTCTCATGTGCAGGAGGCCAAGTGGAACTACATTGGACACTGCTGCCATCAGACCTAGCAGTCTCTGAAACTGCATCAAAGTGAGTGACTGGCCTTTATTCACTCTCTTGACAGCCATGAGGAAGGATTAAACATAAGCAGTGGATAACTGCCCCCGCAAAAGGGTAGAATCCCATACTGCACCTAAATAGGTGGTTCTCTGTGATGAAAACACTTTTTTTGCCGTTCAACCTTAACCTCAGCTCCTCCATGTGGGCAAGAATGACATCTTGACCGCCAGCTGCTCTGATTGAGCCAATATTAACCAATCGTCAATATAATTTAGAATGCAGATACCCCAAAGTCTTAGAGAGACCAGTGCCACATCCACAGACTTTGTGAAGGTGCGGTGTTTGAGGGTAAGACCAAATGGAATGACTCGGTATTGGTAAGCTTCCACACTGAAAGCAAACCACAGGAACTTCCTGTGAGCTGGAAGGGTGGATACATGAAAGTATGCATCCTTAAGATCAAACCAGTCCTCAGGCCTGATTTGTGAAACAACCTGATTCAGGGTTAGCTTTTTGAACCTCTGATGGTGGAGGGACCACCGGGGACCACTCTGATGGCGGACGAGACCTGAACTGAATCGTATAGCCTCTGTCTACAGTGTGCAGGACCCATTGAGACACATCTGGCAAAGCCTGCTAGGCTGCTAGATAGTCTCTTAGGGGATCACTCTCTCTTACCTCTGAGCAACGCCCTAGTGCAGCTCTAGGAGCCTCCTGAGAGGTGGCGAACATTTAAATGCTAACAGTTCGAGAAGAAAGTGGGCTACATACACAATTTAAATATATTTGAAAAGAACACACTTTGATCTCCAAGGCGTTGGCCTTAAGTCCTGCTGTGTCCGCCACTGGCACCCAACTTTCCTTGTGCCCCAGGATTATCGTACCTCTCCAGTTTTTGATTTTGTCTTTGCCATATTTGCTTATCAATAGGTGGCAAATGTTTTCAGTTGGCGAAAGGTCTGGACTTCAGACAGGCCAGTTCAGCATCCAGACTCTGCTACACTACAAACCATGCTGTAGCAATAGCAGCAGTATGCGGTATCGAGTTGCTAAAATATGCAAGGACTTTCATAAAGAAGACGTTATCTGGATGGATTCATATGGCATATGTTGCTCTAAAATGTATATACATTTCAACATTGATGATGCCTTTCCAAACGTGCAAGCTATCCATTCTAATGACACTAAAGCACCCCCATACCATCAAGAATGCAGGCTTTCAAACTTAGTTTATGATAAGCTGGATGCTCACTCTTATCTTTAGTACTAAGGATACCCAAAAATAATTTAACATTCCAATTAGTCAGATCACAGAACAGTTTTTGACTTCAGTCCATTTCAATTAAACTTTGTACCACAGAAGACAAGAATGTTTTTGGATCATTTTTACATATGGCTGTTCACAGACAATCATTTCTGTAGGTGTTTCTGAACCTAGAGAACCTCTGATTTCCATTACAGAATCATCTGTGTATTGCCCGAAGATCACTAACATCCATGTTTTACCCCTCTCCCTTGCACACAGATTTCTCCAATCTTTTGATGATGTTATGTTCTGTAAATTATGATATATTTAAAGTTTTTGCAATTATTTGTTAAGGAACATTTATTTTGGAAATTGTTCCACAATTTGTAGATGCTGTTTTTTTTGCAGATTGGTAATTATCTGGCCATTTTTATTTCTGAGAGACTCAGAAGATTCTCCAAGATAATATTTTTATGCCCAAACATATTACTGACTTGTGATCAATTAACCTAATTAGTGCCTTCTTTGCAACACTTACTTTGCTTGGCTTTTGTTGCCCTTTTTTAAAAATGTGTTTCAGCCATCAAATTCAATATGACCTTGTTTTTTCCCTTAAAATTTTACCGCATTTTCCGGACTATAAGCCGCTACTTTTTTCCCAAGCTTTAAACCCCGCAGCTTAAACAACAACGTGGCTAATTTATGGATTTTACCTGGGTTTTTTCCTGGGTTTTTCCCAGTTTCACAAACTAAGTTTCAAACCAAAAAACTGAGCACCAAAACATTAGACAAATGAAATTGCGAACAGGTTCAGGTAAACCCAAGAAAAAACTCTCTTTATATTAAATCAGATGCACTCCCACTGAATCGGGCAGCACCACATCAAAATTATGGATGAGGTTCCTCTGATATTTGACCTGCCGCTCATTCGGGTTGTCCACAGGAAATGTGAATCATTCGTCACGCTGAAAACAACCGGGCATGAAAAAACGCACTTCACCTGTGTTCTGAGCTGCACGGCATCGGGAGAAAAGCTTCACCAATGGTGATTTTTAAACGCACCATGATGCCAAAAGAAAAACTCTCGAGAGAAATAGTTGTGAAAGGAAGGAGAAAGAAAGTGAACAATGACTTTCTTGGTAGGCTACTGTTTAGATAGAAGCCGTTGTAATACATTGAATCTGGGTCATGGGATAGCTTGCTAACTCCACTTGCAACAGAAATTATACAAGCACAGACAGGTTTCCAAAACTCGTGCTTTTTTATTTTTTCTTGGCAACAGAAACAGGGTTAGTCAAAGAAACATAGAAATGAGCATTGGAAAATTGCTCATTTCATATTCCTCGGTCTTGCACAAATGCAGTAATACCGGAAAAATGCGGCGACAGGTTATTTCCAAAATGTCGCTCTGCTCTTAAAGGAGCCACAACATATTTCACCCGTTACACCTTGTAACAGACACTGTCTTTCATTAAAGCCTGTGTAAAGTTCATTAGTTTCAGTGTAGACAGGGCTTTTAGACAGGTGCGGCTTATTTATGTTAAAAATAAAAATTTTTGTAAAATTCAGTGGGTGGGGCTTATATTTGGGTGCGCTTAATAGTCCGGAAATTATGGTAATTTAAATTGTAGTTGTAGTTTTTACAATTGTAGTTTTATTTCCTTAGTTGTATTACAAACAAAACACACAACTAAAATAGCCATACAAAGGAATTGGTAAGCAAGACCAACAATCAGCACAAACAAACAATTACAGTATAACAGTATGTGGTCTTATAACATCGTATAAATGTAAATGATCTTTTGTCAAAGATACAAATATGCTTTTTGAACATTCTTACCAGACTTCCCTCTTTCTTTCCTGTAGAAAAAAAAATCACTCTATTTGAAAGACTTTTAAATACATTATATAATGAGGCTGTGGGGATTTCTCATTCACTCCCAAGAACATTAGTTGGCTTGGGCACCAGTGTTCAGTGAAAAGGCCTGTGCTACACTTGTTGTTACTATTCCTCCCAGTGGTGTACACTGGGGTTGAGGTCAGGACATGTTCATGTTTTTGTCTGCTTGACAGAACCATACATTTTTTAAGTGTTTTGTTGTATTAATGCCATAATAACACAAGATTCTTTTAATAAAACAATAAAGATGATTGTTAATCCACAAAGAAAGAGAGAGCAGCACACAGCTTTGTGCTTCAAGAAAGAGGTTGAGGGTGTAAGCACTGTACCAGCGGTGTGCGAGTGGAGGGCGGAGCCAGATGGAACGAGCAGTAAGAAACACCTGCAGCTGATAAGACTAATCAGTGTGCTCTGTTTCAGTCTGGTGATGCCAATAAAGAGAGAGAGAGATGCCAACCTTAGAGAGAGAGAGAGAGAGAGAGAGAGGGAGAGGGGGGGGCACCAAGCAGTGAGACAAGCGAAAGGGTTGCTAAGCACAGGCGGGCGCCGGTGGAACACGTGTCGGCCAGCAAGTGAACTCGAGTGGACGCAAAGAAAAGGTGTGCGGAACCGCGAGTGTGTGGGTGAGCTCTGGTGTGAGTACTGGAAAGGAAAGTGCTAGGGTAAAAGATGAAAAAAATAAAGAAACCTCTGCTTGGTGAACATTTGCTTGTCTATCTTTTTTCCAGTGGGGTACCAGTGAATTTGTTACATGCACCTTTACATTTCTAGATGTTCACTTTAGTAAAATAGTGAGAGATGCCCAGACCATCAATGTATAACCTTACCACCAGTGGATAACATCTAACCTTCTACCTATCGTTCCACCACTTCTTCCCCAAAACTGTAGACAGTTTGAGCTCTGATAGTAAAGTGTGCCTTGCCTTCACACAAACATGCACACATAAATATTTTTTTTTGCACAATTTATGTACTGTATTTTTCGGACTATAAGCCGCTACTTTTTTCCCATGTTTTAAACCCCAGGGCTTAAACAACGAAGCGGCTAATTTATAAATTTTTCCTGGGGTTTTCCCGGTTTCACAAACTTCAAGCCAAATAACTGAACCCCATAATATTAGACAAATGAAATTTCCGAACGGAAATGAAAAAAACGCACCTCACCTGTGTTCTGAGCTGCACTACATCGGGAGAAAAACTTCCATCGGCTGATTCTTAAACGCACAACGATGCCAAAAGATAAACTTCCAAGAGAAATAGTTGTGTAAGGAAGGAGGAAGACAGTGAACAATGACTTTCTTGGTCGGCTACTGTTTAGATACAAGCCGTTGTAACACATTGAGTCAGGGTGAAGGGATAGCTTGTTTCTGGCATGCTATTCCCAAAATACCGCTATGCTCCTAAAGGAAGCGCAACATATTTCACCCGTTACACTGTGTGTAACGTGTCTTTCGTTAAAGCCTGTGTAAAGTACATTAGTGTAGGCTTATAGACAGGTGTGGCTTATTTATGTTAAAAATAAAAATATTTGTAAGATTCAGTGGGTGTGGCTTATATATGTGTGTGCTTTATAGTCCAGAAATTACGGTATGCATAAACAGGTTTTTCTTGAATACACTAATAGTAATTTTGTAATGTACGTCTTTGTTTTACCAGTATGTGCTGTTTAAATTGTCAAAGGTTGCTGGAAGAATTTGCAAAGAAAGTATAGATATACTTGACAGTAGACACAGTAGTATGAAACTCAAAATACTCTAGGAATTTATTCATTACTCGTTTTAAAATTTTTATTTGAAGCTATTAATAAGACTATTATGGTACAAAAAGTAGTGGACAGGTTATTGCCAATACTTTGCATATTATCTATGCAGCTTTTGAATTCATTCTAAATCCTCACAGCTCTTTTTCCTTTAACCTAATTAGCTGTCAGAGGTTTCTGGCAATGAGACCAGCTTATACAGTCTGAACATATACAGTCAGTACCTATCTTGACATGCATTTGATAACTTGGCCTTCAATGGGACTTACCTGACTATCCACCTCTTAATACTACCCTATCACTTTGCAATTATAAAACCCATTCATAGTATACAAAAAATGCAATATAACAACGCATGGCATAGTGTTAAGGCCAGCAGAAAAGGCTTTTACTCACAAAGTTGGAGCTATAAATTTTAGCACAGGTTTTGGAATCCTGCTGACTGATAAAGGTCTTAATGCATACAGTACTTCTCTCTAGCATGACTCAGTTTTTAAGATTTGCTGAAAGGGCTCACTAGATCACAGCAGCATAATGTATGCATAGCTAGACTATCCAGATTTGAATTCTGGTTAAAAGGGCACGCTGGCGCGTTTTGGCTGCCGCTCCTTCTCCCTCGTTTATTTAAATTTAAATTTTAGTAGTTTTTGGTCGCACAATTTGTATCTTTTTGCGTGATGTGGATTCATGCTTCGCATGTTGGATTACTGCTTTTTCTCTGAGTGCTGTTTACTGGATTTTACTGTTTTGCTGCCTGGTCCAGGACGTACACAGTTTACACCGCTGTGAGGCTGCGGTTGGTGTGACCCTCCCCTCAGGTTCACTGCATACCAGTTGTTGAACCTGAACAGACATTTCGATTTGGCGAAAGATGTACGTGCTCTCTGCAGTAATGTTGGAATGTTGCGACCTAAGCGTTACATACATCGCTCGTCAAGGCGGAGCTGTGTGAGCTCAACATCTAAACCTGTCACTGGTTTATTTCTGCGTAAACCCCATAGACTGCCGTTCAGACCTTCAGGGGTTAATTTTAATAATTTATCAGCTTTCAGGCGTGGGGATGTTGCAGCGGATTCATTTCCTCCCTCGCGTCTGCTGAAATCAGCACTGCTAAATGCACGCTCTGTCAACAACAAAGCTGTCATTTTATCTGACATTATTTTAGAACAAAAGCTGGACCTTGTCTGTTTAACTGAGACATTGCACAAAGAATCTGATGGTCTTCTGTTTTTAATGAACTAACACCTACTGGCTATGGATTATTTGACCTTCCGCGTTTTTCTGGCAGAGGTGGGGGTATCATTGTGTTACACAATCAACAGGTCAACATGCGTCTGGTTGCTGCCCCCAAATTTGACTCATTTGAGTGCCTTGTTTTGAGTGTTTCTTCCCCCATTGCTACTGCAGTGGCTACAGTCTACAGGCCTCCTAAGTCAAAAAAAGGCTTTTTATCTAAATTCTCAGATATGTTGTCTTTTCTCTGCCTCAGATTTGAAAAAATTCTTCTCCTGGGTGATTTCAACATCCATATGTATGTAAAAGACTCCACATTAACTAAAGACTTTTTGTCCATATTGGAGTGCTTTGAATTTGACCAACTCGTGGACTTTCCTACGCATGACAAAGGCCATACTTTAGACCTTGTGATTTCGAACGGTTCATTTGTGTCTCATTTGTCAACCTCTGATTTAGGTCTGTCTGATCACCGGGCTGTCTTTTTTTAAAATGGAGTTACCTGTCATGAACACTACCTCTTCTCGCATCATTAATTATCGCAAGTGGAGATCTATTGAGCCCACTGATTTTTCAGACTTTATTGACTTTTCTTTGAGTTGTGATTCTCTATCTGATGATCTGGATGATAACGTTTCTATGCTGAACTCCGTCCTCCTGTCTGGCCTGGACACATTGGCTCCCTTAAAGTCACGATCTGTTTCTTTTGCACGCTCTGCTCTGTGGTACAATGATGATTTGCGTACAATGAAGGCTTTGTGTCACAAAATAGAGCGTAGATGGCGCATTTCAGGTTTAACGGTTCATCACCAGGCCTGGAAAGTCAGCTTAGTTGAATATAAGGCTGAAATGGTGTCAGCAAGATCTGTGTATTTTTCCCAGATAATTGTCAATAATCAGAAAAACCCTAAACAACTGTTTCACATAATGACAGTTTGGCCCTTGCTGTTTTTAAGGCCGCCTTGTCCCCTGATCTGAAGGCAGAGTCTCTTTGTTTTAACAGCGCACGCACATTTGCAGTCATCCACGGCTTCTGGTTGGAGCGTGTAGTGATGGTCTTGGAGATGGTCACATCTTCAACGCACTTGCTGATGTAGCAGGTCACTGATGACGTGTACTCCTCCAAGTTGATGGAATCGCCGTAAGTTGCAGCCTCTCTAAACATGTCCTAGTCAGTGCACTCAAAACAGTCCTGAAGAGCAGAAGTAGCTCCTTCTGGCCAGGTTCTCACCTGTTTCAGAACCGGTTTAGAGCGTCTGATGAGCGGTCTGTATGCTGGAATTAACAAAACAGAGCAGTGGTCTGAGTATCCGAGATGGGGGCGGGGCTCCGCACGATACGCGCCGGGGATGTTTGTATAAACAAGATCCAGCGTGTTCGCTCCTCTCGTTGCAAAGTCCACATGCTGATGGAGTTTAGGAAGCACAGTCTTGAAATTTGCATGGTTGAAATCTCCAGCGATAATAAACAATCCGTCGGGGTGAGCATTCTGCAGGTCGCTAATAGCGCCGTAGAGTTACACAGTGCCTCCTTAGCATTAGCACTGGGAGGAATGTACACTCCGACGATGTAAACAGTTGTAAATTCCCGTGGTAAATAAAAAGGTCTGCATCTAACAGTCACAAACTCCACTAGCGATGAGCAGTAGCATGAAACAAGCACAGAGTTCTTACACCATTCCGTGTTGATATAAACACACACGCCACCACCGCGAGTCTTACCGCACAGAGCTGCGTTTCTGTCGGCTCGAAACACGGTTAGCCCGTCTAGCTGGATGGCGGCGTCCGGAACTCTGTCGCTGAGCCACGTCTCCGTAAAAACAAAGACGCAACAGTCTCTAAACTCTCGCCGTGTGGTTTGCTGGAGTCGGATGTAGTCCAGTTTATTATCCAGGGAGCAGACGTTGGAAAGAAAAATGGACGGGATAGCCGGCCGGCTAGGGTTAGCATTTAGCCTAGCACGGACACCCGCCCGCTTGCCGCACTTCCGCTTCCTCTCTCCTCTCCCGGCCACCGGCATCAGGTAACACCGAGGGCTGGGGGCCTGGTCTTTGGGGCCGAGGTCGCAGCAAGCCGAGGTCGCGAAGGTTGTTGATAAGGTCATCATGCAGATTGTTGGTTGCATGATGCCTGTACTGTAACAGTGTCTGGTGGTCGTACACATGAACACAGCTGACTCTGGTGTCCATGTATTGTGGAAGGTCGGGCTAAATATGGTGAAAGCACCATTTTTGGATCCGGAGAGGCCGCTGCGAGCTACTGCCGTGCCGCCATCTTGGATGTAGCTAATTTCTGATTTTTATTCATTCTTCAAATGACAATGTTAAAGGAAATTAGGCTATTTGACCAACATGACCTAATTTTATTGATTTTCTTTTATAAATTTGTTTATTATGATGATGCCCTATATTCACTCTATGAACCATATACTGTATATGGAAAAAGAGACAGAACAGTCAATAACTTGCCAAAGCTAATTTTTTAAGGATTACGTTAGGGATTGTATTACAATGGTCTGTCTGAAAACTCACTTCTCTTCAACAAACTGTTGAATGTACAGATAGGTAGTTCCAGTCAGTTAAATCAGCATCCTAAATGACTAAATTAAAGTGCTGTGTATACACAATTGTAACCATTGTAAAGTGTTGGATTGTCTGGGTTTTTTTGTAACAATTTACACATTCTCTTTCTCTCTCTCGCTTTGTGGTTATTTATTTAAGTGGCAGGCCGTGCATTTGGTACCCGGGCCTTCAGTGGGTACTTTCCCCGAATTAAGCCACCCTTTCAATTCCACCACTATCATGTCGCAATTATAGAAACCATCAATGCAATGCAGATACGCAATATAACATTGCATGGCATTAAAGAAAAGGCATTTCACATATGGAGGTTGAAAACCATTTTTTACTAAAAATCAAGAAACCCAGTTCAAGACAACTCCAAACGTGCCACCTACATCATCTGGAGCAGTTCAGAATCAATATTTGTCTAATAACATGACAAAAATAAAATAAAATATAAATAAAAATGTAAATACAATACAACCAATTTGCACTGCTCCTCAGAGGCTGTAAGCCAGTGGTATCGCTCATATTCACTGGTCTGGAAGCGTCGAACAAACCTAGACAAGCTAGCTAGCTTTGAGGTTGGCTCCTAGCTGTCTAGCTTTTCTCTTCAAAATGTATTTTTAAAAATGTCTGCAACCTGTTGGGAATAAATTAATAACATTTTATGGAACAAATATTAGAATTTTTGTTGTAAATGTAGATCAGTGCTTATGATCGTGTTTAGGCCAGCAGAGAAGGCTGTTCTTATCTGTTTTTATTGCATTTTCTCTGTGTGTGATTTAGAGTAGGCAGAATTCAAGATTTTTGAAGTGCTGATTGTCATTAACCAACAGTTATTTTTAGAAGATAGACTTTGAGGATTTTTGCATTGAATGCTTTAGATTTAAATTTCTGGGGAATGACCAGTGTTGAGCAATGTTACTTTTAAAAATAATGCATTACAATATTGAGTTACTCCCCAAAAAAGTAACTAATTACTTTACTTAGTTACTTTTTATGGAAAGTAATGCGTTATTTTACTTTTGTGTTACTTTTTCATTACTTGTATCACATTCACGCCTTACAGGTGTAACAGGTGTAATATAGATAATTGCCATTAAGAAATAAGTTATATTAGGGCAAAAGACATTTCTTAAACATTTAAAATGCGTAATAGCTTCTTAGAGAACAATTAGATGAGCGACTAAATCTCGACCAAACACTTTCCAGTCGCTCTTCTGTACACTGCTTTGCAATCTGCCTTCGCCGTCAGAAATGTAACTATCATTCGTGTATATAAGGTTAAGGGTGTGGGCTGCACACCGGTTATGTGGAGGGAGAACATAACTTTTACTGTCATCTCGTAAAACATCGTGCAATTCCGTTAATATGTCCTCGTCCTCGTCTACATCATTATCTGTTATCAGTGACCGTGGCAGTTTATCTTCCCACAAATAGCAAATGAGTTGTAAATTTGCTCTCTATCTCAGCTGCGATAGCATCGTACATGTGTCTCCCACGGAAAATGTTTATTCTGAGCAGTCAATAGATCTGCAGTGGTGGATAGTCGGCAAAAGTTTTCTATACTTCTGTCTCCATTTCCATATATGCAACATTGCATAATGTTGCATATAGTCAACATTACACACACACACACACACACACACACACACACACACACACATCTGTAGTGCTGTGCTTTGCATGCAGATGTTTTTTTTTCTGCTCTTGCAGTTGACAAGAGCTTTTCACCAACACATAATCTACACTTAAGCATTATTTCTGTCTCCTTTTCCTCGACTATTTTAAAATAATAAGAATACTTCCATCACAGTAATGTCATTCTCTGGTTTGCCATCTGTGCTTCCGACCAGCTTCTGTTCCCACGGCTCGCACGTATGAGTGCGCGATTCTACGTGACTCGTTCATTTTAATTCAGTATTGATTTTTTTAATGTAAAATAATTTAACTGAAAAGTAACTCGCATTACTTAAAAAAAAAAGACTCAGATGTTAATGTGTAAATTTATAAAGTAACTCCCTACTTTACTCATTACTCCTGAAAAGTAATATTATTACGTAACGCACGTTACTTGTAACGCGTTACCCCCAACACTGCATATAATCCACAGCTAGGTGGGAAATACATTTTAATGTACATCATTAGGAGGCATGCTTCATGTCAGAGTAGTGTTTGTTTATGTTTGTTTCTTTATAATCCTATTTCAGCCATCACATGTTGGGGTCAAAGTAATCTGCCTTGAGGCCTTCAGAACTAACAATATACAACTTATACACTACCATATTTTGCAAGATTTTTTTTATCATAATCTGACAGAAAATAAAAATTTATATCTATAAATATTTTTTAGGAGTCAAATTCACATTGAAATATAATAAATTGTTGTGCCTAAAAATGTAATTTATCTATGATTTATCTTGCTCCTTTCCAACACAAAGTACCACGTAGTGTATAGTTCTAATGACATCCAGGCTATTATTAATGCTTTTGCAAACCATATAAGATCAAGAATCAAGCACAGACACATTAGTCATTAATAAATATATCCTGAAGTAATCATCAATGAATTTGTTGACTGGAGAGTAGTGGGTCTCTGACATAAAATCTGAGCCTTTGCACACTGGTTCAGCTGCCATAACCAAATAATTGTTCCTGGTACAAACAGGGTTATTGGGATGGTGATTAGTCATTTGCATGCTGATGTTGACTTTGTGACCCTAGATTAGATTTTTGGATTAAATTGGCACATGGCTTAATCCAAGATTCCCAGAGACATTCAGAATGTAGATAAACATTAAGAGTTCTGCCATGGGGGTAGTGGTTGTGGTTGGGGCTGCACCTGCTGAGCTATCTCAAGCATGGCTCGGCATGGGTCACTACCTCTAATAGCTCCTCGAATGGGACTGGGTGAGGGGTTGTCCCTGAGGGCTTGCAGAGCTTCAGCATCCACCCATCCTCAAAAGAAGCTAGAGCTGAGCACTCATAGCAGGGGGAAAAAAACACCGAAAGGCATGCCTCTGAACCTTGCGACAGAACAGCTGCAAGGCACAGGTCCACAAACGGCGCTTTGCCTCAGCGAAAGTGTGGCCAGAACCACGAAGAGCGGAAGCACTCTCCTCAAAGAGTGTTCTCAAACATGCAAGTGCAATCTGTGCAGCCAAAACAAGAGCATATTTAAATCCAGAGACTGAAATAATCAGAGCTAATATTATTTATCTAAACACTGGCTTGACTGATTTATAAAAGAGGCAGATCCAGGAGACAAATGTATCACCAAACCCAAATGTATTTAATATTGCAAACAGGTATTCCCACTTGACCCTATCAAACACTTTCTCAGCATCCAATGAGACTACAACCTCAGGAAAAGGAGATGACTGCTTAGAGTAAATTATATTGAAATGTGTACGAGTGTTAAAAAAATAAATGGCGCCCTTTTATGAATCCAGTCTGCTCCATAGATATGATACGTGGTAGTACATTTTCTAAACGGGACGCAATTATTTTTGCCATCACATTTACATCGGCATTCAGCAGTGACAGTGGTCTTTACGACCCGCACAGGTTGGGATCCTTGCCCTTCTTTAAGAGAAGGGCTATTGAGGCTTGATTGAAAGTGGGTGGTAGTACGCTCTGATCCAGAGATTCATTGAATACACCAAAGAGCAGCTGTGCCAATTTTTTTGATAAACCTTTTTAAAAACTTAACTGGAAAATCATCTGGGCCTGGGGCTTTATTAGACTGCATCGCCTTTATTGAAGCTCTCACTTCTTCAAGAGATAGTGAAGAGTCCAAGTCCCTTAGAGAGACGGTATCAATAACAGGAAAATCTACACTTTGAAGGAAATCACCCAGTCTCTTATTATCAGTAAGGCATTCAGATTTATAAAGAGCAGAGTAATATGACTTAAATACTGCATTGATCTCTATGGCATCAGTAATGGTAACATTTGAGTCATAATTTAATCTGCGGTATTAGGCGTGATTCAGCCTGGCATCTTAGCGAATGAGCTAACAATCTCTTGGTTTATCACGTATTCATAATACGATCCATGAGTTTGCAGTAGCATTCAGTTTCTTTAGCGGAGAGGAGATCGAATTCTGCCTGTAACTCAACACGTTGTTTGTATAGCTCTGGAGAAGGGTTGGACGCGTATCTCTGATCGAGTTGGCTGATAACCTATGAAATTTCCCTAAATTTAGTTCTGTGCTTCCAATATATGAAAGCAGAGTATGAAACGATTTGCCCCCTGAGATAGGCTTTCAGAGTCTCCCATAATGACGAGCATGGAGTAGAGTCAAGACGATTAAACAAAAAAAAATTCATCAATAGATTTAGAAATGGACGCACAGAAATCCTTGTCTGCTAGGAGATGCAAATTAAACCGCCAAGGAGATTGTGTAGGCCTCTGGCTAAAAAATTGGATATCCAACGCTAGAGGAGCATGATCAGAGATCACAATGCCCAAATAATCTGTAGATACAACAGAGTGATTAGGATGGCTATCAATAAAAAATTATAATTTCTAGAATATGAATGATGCACCAGGGAGAAAAATTAGAATTATTTTTTTTTTTTTTGCGACATCTACAAGGGTCTACTAAGCCATTCAGTGACATGAAATTGGAGAACGATTTAGACATTGCAGATTGGGATACAGCACGAGAACTAGAACGATCCAAAATGGTTCAAAACACAATTTAAATCACCACCAAAATTTTTCAAATGGGTATTTAAAAATGGGTATTTATTTGCAAAATCATCAAAGTTTGGCGCGTAAATATAAACCAGCAAAACCTTGGTCTGTATCAACGTACCAGCCACAATGACATATCTGCCATTCCTATCTGCGATTATATGGGTAGGTGAAAACCGTATGCTTCTATTTACTAGGATGGCCACTTCTCGTGCCTTAGAATTGAAATTGGAGTGGAAGTTTGACCCACCCAAGGAAGTAAAGCCTATGGTGATCTTTGACTCGGAGGTGTGTTTCCTGTAAAAATACAATGTTGGTGGGTAAACGTTTCAGGTGGGTAAAAACCCTAGAACGTTTAAAGGATTACCCATGCCCCTAATATTTCAGCTAAGGAACCGGACAGGTGTACCACTGCCAGCTAAATGTGAGTCAGTACTAGTGTCAGCCATTCATCCAAAAATAACTACACACAAAAAATGAAAACAGGACCTGTGAAGCCAGGGGGATCACCATCAAGTAGAGTCCCCATTCTAACAGTAACCCTAGGGGACAGTGACATGAACTATCAAAAAAGAAACATACCGCCACCCACACAAATAAATGTGCTAACGACATGGAGAACAAGCCTAACCTAAGTAAAGAGAGGGCCCCAGCAGATTTATTACAACATAAATTATGCGCAACTATATTTAGTTTACGGCTACTCATCCGGGTCTACATAAATATATAAACAATGTTTCTAGAGGAAAATAAATTCCCAACATAAATTGACCAAGCATTTATGAAACAAACATTACGTTTTCAGGATTACTTACACTTTGAATCTACTAAAAATAATACTTAAAAAAAAGAAAAATAAAAATAAACACCACAACACACAGAGTGCATAAATTTAAAGACCAGCATTAACACACGGAGAACAGTGAACAGTGCAGTGATATGAAAACAAGGAGTAAATATTGTGACCAACAGCGACAAAAAATTTGTTCATACTTTTATATACTTACTGGCTTCGTCAGGTGAAAGAAAATCTTTCCCCACACCATTGTGTGTAATACGCAGCCACGCTGGATAAACCAACCCGTACTGCACACCTTCAATGCCACGGAGCTGTCGCCGCACCTCGTTGAAGGCAGCCTGGGCTTTTGCGTTTTTTACTGTATGATCGGGAAATATAGAAATGCTCAGGACCTTAAACTGAATTCGCTGTAGTTCTCTGGCACGCCATAAGACATCAAGAAATTCGCTGTTATAGTGAAATCTAGCCACAAAGGCTCGTGGTCGGTCACCAGGCTTTGGTACGAGCTGTAGAGTAGATTTGAATTGTCTAGAACCGGCTCCTTTTCCAGACTCAGTGCCTCCCTTAACAGCGTGGCAACACTTGCGATAGTGGAGCTATTGGGACCCTAGCTTCCAGATCTTCGCATTTGGTCTCCAGTTTATTAAACTCAGCAGTAAGACGTTGTATGTCACGTTGCATTACAGCGATATCATCGGTGCACACAAAGTAAGCGCTCCATTTCAACCATGGTACCCTTTAGTTAATTCGCAGCTTTATTGCTGGACAGCTGCGCCTTCACCGCCTGCAGCTCCGACTTTATTGTTAGTCAATCGTATCGCAATATACGCTCCAATGCACGTAGCTTGGCCTTAAAAACCTTGATGATTTCGGACCTCAAAGAGGACAGCAGCTCTGACTTTAATGAGTCAATATCAGCCTTAGAAGCTGCCTGTGGGCCCTTCACACAGAGATGAATCACGCGAAGGTGAGGTCGCAACTGTTGCACCAGGCGGCAGCTACGACTGAGTTGTGCTACGGGTCTTAGTAGTTTTACCTATACGAACAAATATACAAACAACGAGGGTAAACCGAGGGATTGAGAGTAAAAATTAAAGTGAAAAGCTCAAAATAATAACAATTATAACAATAATCCACCAGGGCCCCCTAACACCACGTCCTACTCCATGATAAGCTCGACAGCGCCCCATTTATAGAACATTAAAGTAGTAGTAAATGCATTGGTGCATGTTTGTCCAATATTTATTTTATTTTGTATTAAATTGCCTAATAATTATGCACAGTAATAGTCACCTGCACACACAGATATCCCCCTAAAATAGCTAAAACTAAAAACTACTTCCAAAAATATTCAGCTTTAATATTAGTGAGTTTTTTGTGTTCATTGAGAACATGGTTGTTGTTCAAATTAAATCCTCAAATAAAATTAATCCTCAAAAATACAACTTGCCTAATAATTCTGCACTCCCTGTAGACATGAAAATGTATTTGTCAGTTATCCCAGTATCTGCATGTCATGTTAGATCATGCATGTATTATTGCACAAGACTGCAATTAATAAGACAATGTAGGGTAAAATGTGCTTTATACTTTAAAACTTAAGTGTGACGATTTTCTTCCAACCAACTGCTAATTGTCTGTATGTGCATGCCACTAGTTCCTCGGATTATTCGCTGTCTGGCGACCTTGTGGTTTTGCTGCCATTACGTGCAAGTTATGTCGCTCGTAAGAATTTAATAGTGCAAAAAAAAAGGAAGAATTTAATAGTACTCTTGACATTAATTTCTGAGCACAGAAGTCTGTGTTAACTGAAAGTGTTTGTCAAATGTCTCAGCATGAGTGTAGTAAATTGAATTCTTGCATATCAGAAAGCTTTTAAATGAATAAAAACACATTATTCATTCAAGAAGTTTTATGGAAGTTTTCCACTGAAGACATTTTGTTCTATCTTAAGTGGATGTAGAGACAAGCAGTCACGTAACTGCTTCTTATTTTCTCCTTTATTTTTAAATGAATTTAGACAAACTGAACTTTAAGCAGTTTTTATTGGAAGAACAAAAATAAAAAAACTTATAAAGATAAACTAGATAAATGTGTAGTCTTTATATTATAAAATAACTTTTTAATCTTTAGTATATTTTTAAGGCCTACCTGGTTTTATCTTGAAGTAGTTTAATCTTTTTTTCTTTAATTTAGTTGGTAATTGCTGTCATTATCTTTTGTTTTTATGATAAAGATACTGAATGACAACAGTTTGTCAACAACTGTGGTGTCACTAAACCGAAGAGATCTAAACTTTTTAAGCATTTTAGGCTCGATCATAAACATTTTGGACATCGTTCTTATCCTTGCACTTATTCAAGCTGCCGTTGTTGTTTTAAAAGCTGGAATGCCCTTAAAAGGCATTTGTCAAGAAGCCACTTTCAGCACTGGTTCTCAAAAAGATTTGAAAACATTTCAATGCACATTGTGTAAAGATTTTCAACACATTGGGCATCATCTGTAAAATCAAGGAACTGTTCCCTGTATTTTTAATGGATGCACATACAATATCAATATTTATGGATCATTCAGGTCACACGAGTAAGGCCTGGCCTTACAGAAGCCTGGCATTGTTGATAGTCAAAGATCAGATGTTGAAGACTCCATAGATGACACTGAATTTAATGACAGTGTTTTAGTTGATGAGACAACTACTTATTTACATGAAACAGAAGGTACAGAGGATTTGCTAAACGTAAAAAATACCCTCTTTGTTGTTAAAGTGTGACCATCAGTGACCTTCTGCAGGAATTTATTTAGTAGGGTGTCTGTTCCAGTTGTCACATCATTGTACACAATAATCCAGCTACTGCAAGGACATAATTTGCAGATTGATAAAGCTCTTTTGCATGAGTTAGCATCTGTTATCTGCCAGTCACATCCATTTCATACAGCGATTGGAGAGCAAGGTCCCCTTTCTACTGCATGGAAACAAAAAGGCATACTATAAAGCACATGAAAAACACCTATATGTTGCATGCTGAAATAAATGAAGTTCCAGACGTGCATGATTTGATGGGTTTGTTTATTGTATTTTATTTTCTCTCTCTGCTTACAAATGGAAGCGTTAATTCCAAGCTTTTCTTACACTTCAAAAACTTGTTGCTTTTTTTCATTCTTAACTCTGTTTTCAGTCCTCGCTTGCACATTTTTATCCCCTGCTAGAGCCCCGAACAGTGAGATTGCTAGCACAACATGCCTTCTTGAACATTCATCACAGCAGATTGTTTCATGCATTTACACAAACATTTCTCCAAAGCAGACTTTATGCATTAAACCCATCATAAATCCAAAACACAACCATTTAAATTAACTACATAATGCAAAACAAAAAAACATCTGGGGGGGGTATATACATAATCCCTACATATAGAATATGTTCTTGACTAAAAAGGGGGACGAATATTTAATTATGTTCCAATATTTAAATCATTGCAACAGATTCTAAATTGCCAACTAATACTTAATAATACATTACATTTAAAATCTGTTTACAGAACTGATGCATCTAAATATGCATTTTTTTTTACTCTGTTAACTTCCAACAGAATGCCCTACTTTTAGACACTGCTATTTCATTGTTATTTTACATGGATGACTTATGTAAAAGAGAAAACATCACATTTTTGCAGTTTAATTCCCGGTCAGGGAACCAACCCCAGCCATTAGGGTTGCACACGCCAGTGCACTCTTAGTGCTGGTCCCAAGCCCGGATAAATGGGGACGGTTGCGTTATGAAGGGCATTCAGCGTAAAAACGTGCCAAATCAAACATGCGGATCATGAATGCTGTGGCAAACCCTAATGGGAGAAGCCGAAATTAGGTAATTTACCTTCAGATTGTCAGTCGACTCTGTCTGCTATACATTTAACTGCATTGTGTATGTCTTGATGTTAAGCAATATGGATATAGTTTTAGAATCATTGTGTTAGAATCATTGATGGATGATCTTGACATATTGGAGCAACGTGTAATTTTTATTGCAAATCTGGGAAAGACAATAAGGGGCACAGTTCCGTGTGTTGTCGCTGACAACCTGAGCGCTCAAGGCCTTGCAGGATTTGTAGAAAGTTTTTCAGGAACATATGTGTGCAGATTTTGTACAGCAAAGAAAGAAGAATTTCAAACTGCAGAAGTTGTATCAGGAATATTCTGTCAGATAACTCTAGAAATTCATGCTGCTCATCTTTATGTTTTTAGACACAATGACTTGGCTTATTATTGTGGTGTGAAAGATTTTCGCACTTCAAGGTTACAACAGGTTTCCCACCTGATATTGTTCATGACCTCTTTGAAGGCATTGTCATTTTTAAGTTAGCATTGTGCTTGACTGTCTTTGTATCTAAAAAATATTTTTAACTTAGTTTACGTCAATGAACTAATTGAGAAATTTTATTTTAAATGGTATGACAAAACAAATCGCCCCATGCCATTCCTCTCACATTTTCAGCTAGACAAACCGTTGTGAGGAATGCCCATGAAAACTGGAGCCTGTTGGGATTTTTAACTCTTTTGATTGGAGACAAAGTTCCTATGTATTAATCTGCCTGGCAAGTTCTAAATTACTTAAAAGATATTGTAGACCTTGTTGTTTCCCCTTTGCAGACCAATGAATCAATTTCTTATCCGTCCAGTAAGATATCAGAAGGTTTTTCCTAATGCCAGACTTTTGCCCAAAAACTATTATTTTATGGAGCATTATCCTCAGCTCATTCAGCAGTTTGGTCCTCTAGTTGCTTTCTGAAATATGCGTTTTGAAGCAAAGCAAAGCTTTTTTAAAAGGGTTGTGTGCCATTCAAAATGCTTAAAAAATGTGTTCACAAAGGCATCAGTTCCATATGACACATCTCTATCTTTGCAACTCGCTCACATCTAAATTGGAATACTTCCAAACCTTTTCCCCCCATACTGTGGAGGTGGATATTACTCTTTACTGAAGCCTTTTGTTCTTCCTCTTTAAAAAAAAATACAGATTAATAAAAAGTTTTAATAGACTATAATGACTTTTAACTGCATGCTGGTTTAATTTTTATTTTTTTTTGCCGTCGTCCGTTTATTCATACACGTACAGGTGTATTTTTTTATTTCACCCCCGTTTGCATCAAAGGACACCGATAGCACGTGAAAGCATCGATTGATTATTATGTCCACATGTGACAGTGGCTAAATTTAAGAAGAATATAATATTTGTTTATTGATACATATGTATGTTCTTACTTACCAACTCTGCTGACTTTCCCGGGTTCAGTGCGAGCGGCTGTTTACGAGCAACACCGCGTCCGCCCACTTTTTTCAACAGACACTTCCTGGAGTATTTTCATTCACTTTACCTTGTTGGAGATTAGTTGCTTAAAGCATTATAAGCCTTGAATCATAACAACCATCTACAACTTGAATTACAACATGTAAAATATTCGATTTGGAATACAAATATTTGAAAATTTGTAATAAAGGCAATATGAGACTGTGTGTGTCACAATGTGTGTGTGTACAATCCCATGAAGCATTGCAAATTATAATTGCACGTTTTGGCCAACTTGCCCTGATAGGCCAATTTCGCATTTTCAGGTTTTTAAAATCATGATTGCTGCACACTGGGTAAAAGTTATTTCGGTAAAAAAAAAAAAAAAAATACCTATTTTTTATTTTATGAATGTCTTCACCTACCCCAACCCTTCACAGTATTTTTACTTCCAGTGTTGATGCAGATTGATTTTGTGGCTTATGCATGGCATTTCTGATAAAAAAAAAGTATTGAATAAAGTGTCGGTAGGTTGTTGTTAGGGCATTTCTCATGCCTGTTCGGTTAGTGCTGTTTTTTTTATGGTTTTCTAGGAGGTTATATACCCCAACCCTTCACAGTATTTTTATTTATTATTTTTTTTTTAAACATACAAATCAGTACAAAATAAAAAATATCAACAGTAGTAATACTTCAAAGACAACAACAAACATACAACAGTAAAAAAAAATACAAAATAAATCAATAAATAATATAAAAAAAAGGGCCATTGTTTTACATAAAATTCCTTACACAAAAATTTTTAGTACAGTAGAAATTTTAACAGTCTTCATAGCTTTATCAGTAGATATTGAAATCAAATTAATATATCTGTTCTATATCTCTTAAAAAGACCACAAAGACAGGTAAACTTTGCTTAAGAAAATTATAAAATTTATAATAAAACTAATAATTTTTGTGGGGTCTGAGTCAAAATACCCAAATATTACATTTCTCATTTGTAATGAAAATCCTGGCAAAATCTTCAATTTAACAAAAACACCAATATCATACCAAAATTCCTGAGTGTAATGACACGACCAAAAAGTGTTCCACTATTTCACCTTTACTATTTTTACAATTAATACAGTCTACAACATTTTTATTATATTTAATCCTTAGCTAAATATAAAACTACTGGGCATGCGCACATCAGTTTACCGTAATTTTTGTCACACTGTATAATATACAGTGTGACAAAAATTACGGTAAACTGATGTGCGCATGCCCAGTAGTTTTATATTTAGCTAAGGATTAAATATAATAAAAATGTTGTAGACTGTATTAATTGTAAAAATGTAGACTGTATTAATTGGTTTATTTGTCTACAAGTTTAAATTATCGCAAAAACCTTATAAACTGAAATCAAACATTTCGTTGATTTCATAATTCAGAAATATAAATCTTTATAGTTGCCTGGATTAACTTGAAGGCATTATGCACAGAAAGATGGAAATATCTTTGTTAATTTAAACATTGGAATTTTACTCAAAAGGTATTTGAAATGGATTTTAAATATGGGTTAAGATCGGCCACACATATGTGGCCCACATATGTATACTTGACATCTGGGCCGAATACTACAAATTACATCTGGCCCATGTCTTGTGAGCCACCTTAAAATCAGTACCACCTCTGCCAAACCTGTTTGCTGTATGCCAGTGCCGGATGAATGCCAGCTGTGCCAGATGAATGCCAAGTCTGGGCCAAATTTGTTTGCTGACTG
Organism: Silurus asotus; assembly: GCA_024362625.1. Lineage (NCBI taxonomy): Eukaryota > Metazoa > Chordata > Actinopteri > Siluriformes > Siluridae > Silurus > Silurus asotus. Next base: position 833,540 of record MU530557.1, read on the forward strand.
GGAAGTATGCAGTAAATTCTCTCAAAAACAAAACTTCAAATGTGGTGAAGCTAATCACATGCTATCTTTTCCTGCTAGAGAGACAGCAGAGCATCTTGAAATGGAGCACCTGGTGCCTTAAAGAAGATGAAAAAAGAAACGAGTGTTATCAGAGAAAAAATGGCTAGGACATTTATCTTAACGAAGGCAAGAAGTTGTGGAGAAACAGCCAAGTGTTAACGAATTGCAAGAACAATGGCCAGCATTGTTCTGCATAGAAGAGGTATATTCTAAAGCTATTATGAAATGTTTTACAGTACACATATCAGACATATAATCCTGTTAGAACAGTAAAACTACATTACAGTAATTTATATTTAAGAAACACGTTTATCAAAATAATGCTGTGTATTTGTGATATTGCTTGTCTCAGAAATGTAACTGCTTTTAATATTCTCTGGTTTGCATCTCGTACAAAGATGAATGCAGAATTCTTGTGCATCACAACTATGCCATCATTTATTGTTGAATTATTTTTTTTTAAATAGGTAAATGAATGTTTCAATAGATGTTAATAAATATAGTAACATTTTTGACTGTTTAAAGGGCATTTTTTCCAGCAATTTAAACACATTTCATAGTAATATAAAATCTTGAAGTAAAGAAGTTTTTTTTTATATTTATTTCTAAAGATGTAAAAAAAAATGAAGTTTATCAAAATAAATCTAATGATATCTTTTGTATTAATTAGATGTGAAAAACCTCTTTCATTAAAAGTGTGTTTTTTAGTTTTAATACATGCAGAACATTGATTTGTATGCACTGATTTTTATTTAGTTGAGGTAAATAGATTGCTTGTAACAAGTTGAAGTAATTTTTTACTTTGATCCAATAAATATTTTTTTTTCAGTGTAAGCTAATAGCTTAAAGAAGTCTTAATTGAAAATTGTTATTAATATTTCACAGCATTGGCTGAGAAAATTATCTGAAAATTTTTCATCAGTAGAACTAGTTAAAGCACTTTTAGCAGTCAAAACCACCACTAAATAGTTCCTGTTTCCTTAAGCACCAGAGTGAAGACTCAGTTAAACATTATTTTTCAGGTCAGCATATAAGTAGATGAAAATTTAACTATAACTTAGTCTTTATAAAACACTACTTTTAAAATATTTCCAGTGTTGATGAAGATTGATTTTGTGGCTTATGCATGGCATTTCTGATAAAAACAGTATTGACTAAAGTGTCGGTAGGTTGTTGTTAGGGCATTTCTCATGCCTGTTCGGTTAGTGCTGTGTTTTTATGGTTTTCTAGGAGGTTATATGGTGGTGCTTTGGGTGATTTGTAGGATGTTGATAGCTGGTGCTGTGGTATTTTGGGTGGTTGCTAGGGTGTAGGTTGGTGGGGTACAATACTTTTAATTATGTTCAGTTTATTTCACTCAGTTTATGACACATGCTTATTCATACAGGAAACTGAAAGGCAGATCTTAAAATAATTAATAAAATACTCAAATTTTATGTAGGTCATATAAATTTGTGTTATACATTACTTCAAACATTTAAAACATTAAAGATAATTTTTATTAATTATTATTCTATACGATTTCATGTAAGTCTTAATTTTCATTAGCCAGCTGTTTCCATTAATCCAGAAGAGTTTCACCAATGGCCAAGTTAATATCTTATTCTCCTTCTTACCTTTTGCTAATTTGTATTCTGCATCACAAATGTAATTTGTTTGTTTCTATTCTTTGTGTTTAATAAGCTAATAAGATCAATTACACCCAAGATTTTCTGGTGTCTGCATGTGCCGCCACTCTAAGCATGCTCATAAAGGGAGGCAAGTAAGAAATATAAGCTCAAAATAGAGACTTTTAATTGCTCTGACACTGTACGCACCACTGGGTTTCATTTGAAAGATTGAGTTTGCAAACTTAATTTCTCATAAACCTCTGGTCTCCTTTCTTAATCAGTGTAAAAAATCTAGAAAACCAAAAGGACAGACAGAAAGAGAGAAATAGAAAAAAAGGGAATAGACATAAAGTTTATTTGAGTAATAGAACCCTAAATTGGGAATTAGCATAAGAACAACACACCTTTAAATACGTTTATACTCACAATTTACTGGATGTTGCTAAAAAAAAATAGCTAGATGACATAATAAAGAAAAAAAAATCATACTACACACCTCAACAATGTTTAGCTGTAATAAATGGACATTCGGAGCAACCCAGATGAGAATGGGTTAAAAAGACCCTGGCCAGCTATCTCTTCCCATTTTACTACCGTATTTTTCGGACTATAAGCCGATACTTTTTTTTTACCACGTTTTAAACCCCGCAGCTTAAACAACGAAGCAGCTTATTTATGAATTTATCCTGGGTTTTTCCCGGTTTCACAAACTTCAAGCCAAAACAGTGAACCCCATAACATTAGACCAATGACTTTTCCGAACGGAAACGAAAAAATGCACCTCACCTGTGTTCTGAGCTGCACGCCATCGGGAGAAAAAAAGTTTTTTTTTTTAAACGCATGACGAAGCCAAAAGATAAACTCCCGAGAGAAATAGTTGTAAAAGGAAGGATACAAGCTGTTGTGATGCGTTGCGTCTGGGTCATGGGATAACTCGCTACTCCAGTTGCATATAGTCCGGTAAATATACATGTTAAATATACATGTACACTACTCAGAATGACCAGTGTTTTATGTAGTGAGTGGGGGGAGTTGTCCAAGATGAAATGTACTTTGGACAGCATACTCCTTTCAGACATTATTGTCAAAAAGACCAGCTCATCCCCAATAACATAGCTGTGATTCAGTTTGTTGATTCTGTTTGTGTCTGCCACTCTCAGCCTGCTCTCCCAGCATGCCATGGTTTACTGAAGAGTACTTGCCACAACAGTGTCATAAAACATCTTTAGCATTGTTCTGCAGTTGTTCTCCTCAAATAAATATAGTAGAGTACTATAGAGCTTCTGTAGAGTACTTCAGTGTTCTTAATCAATTTAGTTCATTCTTTATGTTAACTCCCAGGTATTTATTGTCCTCCACCATCTCCACACTGATGCCTCGAATGGAGACAGGTGCTTGCTTAAAACTAAAAAGTGAAAGTGACTGTGGCAAAATAAAGACATTCTATTTGTTTTAAACCTGTCGAATAACAGGAACAATAACTAGAAGCCAAAAAGCAGCCTGATGAATTTAGATATGATTCATCAAAAACTTTTGAATATTCGGCAGCTCATGTAATGCTAATTTGGGTTAAATTACCCAAGTTCCAAGTTCTGCATTGTTTATAGTATGAGTGTGGCGAGTAGTTATTTGATGGAGCAGTACATAATTTTTTTTATTAATAAAGCTACACCCATCATTGACAGATTTAACTTTTGTTAATATATAATATATAGATTAATAAACATTAAATTAATCTCTATAACCTGCCTCAACTCCAAATCAAATTCAAATCAAATCAAATTTTCTGCATGATGATATTATGATGATGATGATATTATCAACAAACTTCGCGACCTCGGCTTGCTGTGACCTCGGCCACAAAGACCAGGCCCCCAGCCCTCGGTGTTACCTGATGCCGGTGGCTGGGAGAGGAGATGTCGAAAGCGCTGTTCGAGGAAGCAGAAGCGCGGCAAGCGGGCGGGTGTCCGTGCTAGGCTAAATGCTAACCCTAGCTGGCCGGCTATCCCATCCATTTTTCTTTCAAACGTCTGCTCCCTGGACAATAAACTGGACTACATCCGACTCCAGCGAACCACACGGCGAGAGTTTAGAGACTGTTGCATCTTTGTTTTCACAGAGACGTGGTTTAGCGACAGAGTCACGGAAGCCGCCATCCAGCTAGAAGGGCTAACCGTGTTTTGAGCCGACAGAAACGCAGCTCTGTGCGGTAAGGTGGTGGCGTGTGTATTTATATCAACATGGAATGGTGTAGGAACTCTGTGCTTGTTTCTCGCTACTGCTCATCGCTAGTGGAGTTTGTGACTGTTAGATGCAGACCTTTTTATTTACCATGGGAACTGTATTCATCGTCGGATTGTACATTCCTCCCAGTGCTAATGCTAAGGGAGCACTGAGTGAACGTTACGGTGCTATTAGCGACCATGTGAATCTCAGGACTGTGCTTCCTAAACTCCATCAGCATGTGGACTTTGCAACGAGAGGAGTGAACACGCTGGATCTTGTTTACACAAACATCCCCGGCGTGTATCGTGCGGAGCCCCGCCCCCATCTCGGATACTCAGACCACTTATGTTATGTTAATTCCAGCATACAGACCGCTCATCAGACGCTCTAAACCAGTTCTGAAACAGGTGAAAACCTGGCCAGAAGGAGCTACTTCTGCTCTTCAGGACTGTTTTGAGTGCACTTACTGGGACATGTTTAGAGAGGCTGCAACCAACGGCGATTCCATCAACTTGGAGGAGTACACATCATCAGTGACCAGCTACATCAGCAAGTGCGTTGATGATGTGACTATCTCCAAGACCATCACTACACACTCCAACCATAAGCCGTGGATGACTGTAAATGTGTGTGCGCTGCTAAAACAAATAGACTCTGCCTTCAGATCAGGGGACAAGATGGCCTTAAAAACAGCAAGGGCCAAACTGTCTCGTGGCATCAGAGAGGTGCACATGCAAAGAAAATCCACAACCACTTCCAGGACAGTGGAGACAATCGGCGCATGTGGCAGGGCATCCAGGCGATCACAAATTACAAGACCACATCACCTGCTTGTGACCGTGATGCCTCCCTCCCAGATGCGCTAAACGACTTCTACGCCCGGTTTGAGGTACAGAACAACGTAGTGGCGAGGAAGACCATCCCCCTCCCACTGACCAGGTGCTCTGTCTAGCCACAGCTGAAGTGAGGAAAACTCTGTGCAGAGTTATCCCATTGAAGTCTGCTGGACCTGACAACATTCCTGGCAGAGTGCTCAGGGAATGTGCAGAACAACTAGCAGATGTCTTCACTGACATGTTCAACATCTCCCTGAGCAGCAACGTTGTTTCCACATGCCTCAAGACAACGACTATTGTTCCTGTGCCAAAGAAATCGACTGTCTCCTGCCTCAATGACTATCGTCCCGTTGCACTCACTCCCATCATGATGAAGTGCTTTGAGAGGCTCGTCATGAGGCACATCAAGACACAGCTTCCACCCTCTCTGGACCCCATGCAGTTTGCGTATCGTCCAAACCATTCCACGGACGATGCCATCTTTACAACCCTCACCCACCTGAATAACAAGGACTCATATGTACGAATGCTGTTCATTGATTTCAGCTCAGCATTCAACACATTCATTCCTCAGCACCTGATCGAGAAGTTGAACCTTCTGGGCCTGAACACCTCTCTCTGCAACTGGAACCTGGACTTCCTGACTGGGAGACCTCAGTCAGTCTGGATCAGGAACAGCATCTCCAGCACCACCATACTGAACACTGGAGCCCCTCAGGGCTGTGTGCTCAGTCCACTGCTGTTCACTCTGCTGACTCACGACTGTGCACCAACGCACAGCTCAAACCATATCAGCTTCGCTGATGACACGACAACGGTGGGTCTAATCAGCAAGAATGACGAGTCAGCATACAGAGAGGAGGTGCAATGGTTAACTGCCTGGTGTGGAGCAAACAACCTATCTCTAAACGTGGACAAAATGAAAGAGATGGTTGTGGACTTCAGGCGAGCACAGAGCGACCAATCTCCACTGGTTGTTTATAGATCCTCTGTGGAGATTGTCAAGAGCACCAAATTCCTTGGTGTTCATTTGGCAGATAACCTCACCTGGTCACTTAACACTAGCTCCATCACCAAGAAAGCCCAGCAGCGTCTCTACTTCCTGAGAAGGCTGAGGAAAGCCCAACCTTCTCCTTCCATCCTGACCATGTTCTACAGAGGGAACATTGAGAGCATCTTGAGCAGCTGCATCACAGCCTGGTTTGGGAATTGCACCTGGTTTGAGAATTGCATTGTCTTGGACAGCTGAGAAGATCATTGATGTCTCTCTCCCCTTTACCATGGACATTTACACTATACGCTGCATCGGCAAAGCACACAGCATTGTGGACCATCACACACACCCCTCACACACACTTTTTACACTCCTACCATTAGGAAGCATTCGGGCCGCAACAACAAGACTGTGCAACAGTTTCTTTCCACAAGCCATCAGGCTACTCAACACACAGAACTGAAACAGAACTCACACACACTCATTTACTCACACACACACACTCACTCAAATGTTTGTTACTGAACTGTGCAACCTGAACTAAACACAATCATCACTGATCTCGATCCACTTCATCACCACTTATCTATTTATTATTATTTATACTCGCACCTTGTACTACAGTAGTAATGTTTACATGCTGTCTTTGCACCTTTGTATTCAGTATAATGTTTACATGCTGTCTTTGCACCTCCTTGCTGCTGTTTTTTGCACTACATTGTTCTGTTCTGTTTGTATTCTCTCCTGGGTATAGTTTTTACATTTCTCCTCACACAGTACTGTATAATCAAGTATACAGTAGGTTTACTAGTCGGCGCTATACTTGGTCTTTTGTCTTGTCTTGTGTTGTCTGTCTGCACTGTTTGTCTGCACTGTTTGCACCAGGTTGCAGTCGATGCACTTTATGTTTTTGTTGTAGCTCTTTGCTGTTGTCGTTTTGTTGTTTAGTGTAGCACCAGGGTTCCGGAGGAACGTTGTTTCATTTTTACTGTGTACTGTTTACTGTGTACCACTGTGTATAGCAAAAATGACAATAAAAGCCTCTTGACTTGACTCTGGCTTGGCTGGCCAATGAGCAGCGAGAGAATTCGTCCAGCAAGCTTGACAGATGCTTTCTGCAGCCCACATCACAACCTCCTTGTCAGGGTCAGCCATTCTTTCCTGCACACCAAGGTATTTGGCCTGCCTCTAAAAGAACTAAAAGAACATTGTTATAGGCCGATGCACCGTGTTGAAGAGACGCTGGCCAGCCATCTCTCCCCAGTTGTTGCATCGTCCCACAAGACCCTGACATTGCCCACAAAGCCCCTGCGCAATAAGTCGGACTGGTGGGTAAGGTTTATGCCTCAGCGGATAAAGCCGCATGAGCTAGATGTGGGGGGCGTCTTGGGTGGCCAGGAGGTCCAGGAGCTCCACCCTACAGTGGATTTAGCTCTCAGTCCCATTAAAGAAATCGCAATGGCCATTGGCCAGTCTATGGACGCCATAGCCTACACTAAAAGGCATTTATGGCTCACCCTGTTGGATCTTTCCAATAGGAACAGGCCTGTGCTGCTGGACGCCCGTCTAATGCAGACTGGCCTGTAAGGCGACTCTGTGATCACGGTAGTCGACCGATTCCAGTGGGCCAAGAAACAGTTTGGGGCATTTTAGCGGTTACAAGCACAAACCAGCACCTCCAATCAGCAGGAGTTACAGAACTAGAGCGTATTTATGTGCACTCCTCCTGTGAGGGATCCTATGTGATGCTTTGGGCTGAAGATCTGTGAAATGACAGATCTGAGGAGTGTCCTGGAAAGCTCTGCCAGACATATCTCAGTGGGTCCTGCACACTTTAGACAAAGGCTAAACAATTCAGTTCGGGCAGGCTCTGGTCATGGAACAAGAGGTAGACAATCTCCTGAGGAAGAAGGCCATCGAGGTGGTCCCTCCATCAGACAGAGAGTCTGGTTCTACAGTCGGTACTTCATTGTTCCCAAAAAGGATAGAGGGTTGCATCCTATTTTGGAATTGCATCAGCTGAACTGCTCACTTATGAGACTGCTCACTTATGAGCAGCTTGTTTCTCAGATCAGATCAGATCCAAGGCCTGTTTTGTCACAATAGATCTAAAGGAAAGCATACTTTCATATATCCATCCTCCCATCTCACAGGAAGTTTCTGAGGTTAACTTTCAGGGCAGTAGCGTACCAATATCGGGTCCTTCCATTTAGTCTCACAGCTGAAAATGGCCTACCTACATTTAAATGTTAACAGTTCCTGAAAAAAGTGGGCTACATACACAATTTAGATATCTTTGGAAAAAGACAATATAAATACATGAAATCAGTCCTCGTGCAATCCATAAAAGGAATGGATTGAAAGCCACATGTCTCATGAATGTATTTCAAATAAAATGAAAAATCTGATTCCTACAAACATTTATCTGATACTATGTTTGGTTTGCCCCACACAGCCCAAATTTTGAGACTCACAGCTGAAAATCCCCTACCTACATTTAAATGTCTATCTAAATATCTTTGGAAATAAGACACTTTAGGCTTTCCTGTCAATCATTCAAATTTGATATTGCTTAAAAAGATAAGTTATAGATGATGAAGTACCTTGAATATACATTTCCTGCATTGAAAATGTTATTTTTTCATAAATACATAAAAACAGTCCTGGAGCAATCCAGAAAAGTATTGGATTAAAAGACACATGTCTCATGAGTTTATAAATGAGATGCCAACATATATTCATCTGAGACTATGTCTGATCCTTTTCTCCCGCCCCTGTTTGAGAGTCACCTGATAGACTCGGGGGCCCATTCATACTCTATTCATACACAGACTCTATTCACATTAATGGATGACCGTTAACGCTATTGTTATACATGTTTGGCTATTGGTATTGATTTGACATTCAAATTGATGGCCAGGTAGCCAGACAAGCAATTGTTTTACATTTATATTGATATCCGGCCATTCATATCCCAAACACACACAGACACACACACACTTCAGGCAATTCTCTTATAAAAACAGACAATAAAATGTATATCATATAAACTGTAAAGAGAGATATATTGTAACTTATAGGTGTAAAATAGGCTCAGATTTTCCATTTCCATGCAGCTCTCTAAGTCGCTGTTGTTACTCCGCCCCCAAAATATTTTCCTTATCACTGCTTTTTGCAAATCTCAGATTAAACAACTTTTTTGACTGGTTATTTTTTTCTATTCTTTTTTTTTGTAAACAAAGCCCAGTTAGCACAAGCTGGAAACAGCTGGTTTGTCACAGTGCCCGTGCTCCTCTCTTTAACCACTGAGATTTTTAAAGAGTAATACAACTAAAATCTCACCCACGTAGGGAATAAAATCCTCCCAACTATCGTTAGAATCCTGCACTCATTGGTTACATTTTCTATCAATCATTTTGTTTCCATAATGCTAATGGCTGGAAATAAAAGGTTTGAAATGATAGGTGGTGCATAACAAAACGTCAAAACACCTGCATATAGATTGTATGCTGCAGCCCGAGATACCACCTTTTAAAAATTACAAAAATTTTGATGGGTTTTGTAACTATATTCTATCAGCAATTTTATTTTTTAACACCAAGATGGCTTTTTTTACGTAAAAAGTTATTCCCAAAAATATACAAACAATAATACCCCTGAAGTACAGTGACATTAACAAAAAAAAAGAAAAACATCAAAATTTTAACACTATTGTTTGGTTTGGTTTACGGCATGTTGTTCAGTGTACCCAATAATAATTAACTATAAAGGCTAAGAGGTTAAAACCACTTAGGCTTCGTGGTTGCGTGAACGCAACTAATAGCCAATTGTTCTCAGGTGTTAATGTTTAGCAATAAATTAAATAAATAGGGAGAAGAGTAACCATGACTATCTATACATCATTCTAAAGCTCTAAGTATCAAGCAGCGATTTCAGATCACTGTTTTTCAATGGAAAACGTATATTGAATGTATTTGCTGAATTTGTGTGAGCAGTACACAACAACATGCATAAAAAAACGCACTACTTTATTACATTACTACATTAATATTGTAATAACGAGTCACAAACACATCCACTGCTGCTAATCCCGGTTTATTAGGAAAGATAAGGGTCCAGTGAACAACATGCCGTAAAACATTTCTGCTCCAAACAAACAATAGTGTTGAAATTTAGGCTGGTGTTTGTGTTTATATATTTCCAAATAACTTTCACATAAAAAACGACATCTTGGTGACAAAAAAACAAATATGGCTTTTTTTAATAAATAAAAAAAAAATGATAAAAAAAAAATAAAAAGAGTATAAATCTTGGGTGGAGTCTCCTCCCTCCCATATATATATATATATATATATATATATATATATGGGAGGATTTTATTCCCCATGTGTATGAGGCTTAGTTTTATTACTCTTTACAAACTATTACTGGTTGCAGCAGCGAAGAAGCAGTGACGAACCAGGAAGTGATGCAGCTCTCAGGTCAACATAAACAGCTGTGTATAGCTCGTGCTAACTGGACTTTGTTTACAAAAAAAAAAAAAGAAAAAAGAAAACAATGAAAAAATATGTTTTATCTGAGATTTGAACAAAAAGCAGCGATGTGGAAAATATTTTTGGGGTGGAGTAACAACAGAGACATGGAGCTCTACTTCTGTAAGTTACAATAAATCTCCCCTTATAGCTTTATACGATTTTATTGGTTTTATTGCATGTTTGTTTTTATAACAGAAATGCTTGAAAAGTAAGTTTTTATGTGTGTGTGTGTGTGTGTGTGTGTGTGTGTGTGTGTGTGTGTGTGTGTGTGTGTGTTGGAGAGAAGAGAATGCACCCCCCCTCGTGTGTGTGTGTGTGTGTGTGTGTGTGTGTGTGTGTTGTTGAGATCAGAATGCAACCCTCCTAACGCAACCCTCCCCATTTAACCGGACTTGGGACCGGCACGAAGAGTGGCTGGGGTTGGTTCCCTGACCGTGGATCGAACCCGCAGCGGTGAGAGCGCCACGTCCTAACCACTAGACCACCAGGGGTAATATATGAAGTAAAAAAAAAAAAAAAAATTATTTAAGGAATTTTTTTTCTACAGTACTTAATCATCTATAATTTATTATTTTTTGGAACAATATGAACAGAGAATAATGGACAATAAAGCTCAAAGTGTCTTCTTTTTAGAGATATTTAAATTGTGTATGAAGCTCACTTTTATCAGTAACTGTTAACATTTAAATTTAGGTAGGGCATTTCAGTTGTGATCCCAAAATCCGTGTCGAAGGCTAACAGGTTAAACTATATTGACGATTGGTTGAAGTAATCCTGTTCGCGACTCAAGAAACAATGCACTGTCCCTTGTGGTTTTTACTTACACCTCCAGCCGCTCTAGGACGCTAGTGAGGCATTTTCTCCACTCCACCCTGATTACACACGTGATTCAGACCTTACCAAAGGGAACAGTCAAGTGCTCTCCAGTCAATAGCAAACTTTAAGCAGGTTTTTTCCAATATGTCTGTGTAGCGCCTCGCTCGCACAACGGTATTAACACACACACCAGATTTGCAGGACTCACGTTGTGTTTTATTTATAGTGTACAGGAGTGCCGGGGGAAAAGGAGAAATGAAGTTGTGAATGTAAATGTTGCTTAATCCGTAGTTCAGCGTTAGTTAGCTTGTAGGTGTTTTAAGGTAGCGCCGCTCTGGCCGGGCCGAGTAGAGCTTAAATCCGGTCCTGTCTGTATAGGTGGGTGCTCGGTGTCCTCGGCACGTAGGGACCTTTAGATAGTCGTGAAAGTAGGCAACCCACACTGCTCTCACCGCTGTCACTGCTTCCTGTAAGGAAAGGGAGAGACAAGCCGTGCATTAGTCGGGAGCCAGAAATTCTTCAATCTGGTTTCCTTCGTGGCTCCTTTTATACTTTTCAGTCTCCTTGATGAGGAAGAAAAGTTGGCATTCTCCTTATTCGGTTCCAGCTGTGCCTTGTTATGCCGTTCCGCCTCCCCCTGCCATGTGCGCCGCAGCATTCCACAACAGCCTGGCTGTCGTGTTCAAAGTGCTTGCCTGTTGTTGTGTACGGTACGTGATGCCGACGTCACAGGCTGCCTTCATAAATTGACTTGCTAGTTTTTTGCAGGGCTATCTTTGCAGATTTTGAAAAAGTTGTGGTAAGAATAAAGTTTATGTTGGTACTGTTTTTTTTTTTTATATGAATATGTACTTTTTTGATGCAACTACTAATAAATTTATATTAATTATATTTTTAAAGAATGCTATAGTAAAATTGTGTTGAAAATATGTGCATCAAATATAAACAGCAAATATAAGGTCTATTTAGCTTAGTCATCAATGTATTGCATTTCATTTTGCAGTCTGCATTATTCCTGCCACAATATCAAATACAAAATGCAATACAAATGAATAATGTTTTATTTTTTAGTAAATTAACTAAAAATTAAATGGTCATCTTTTCTAACTGATTCAAAACTAGTGGAAATTAAATATTTGTGATTTTTGTACATACAAACTAATGTTGTAGCTAGCTTATATTTGTCTGTTCAGTAAAACAAATAAATAATTATCATAATGTATGTGTTATATTTACCATATTAACATAATTTTTCTGTATGTATTTTCAGATGTCAAAAAATAGCGATGAAATTGTCATCGGCATGCTTATGGATGGCAATTCAATTAATTTTTATTTGTATAGCGCTTTTAACAATATCAGTGTCTTAAAGCAGCTTTACACAGATAATGTGGTGATTGAAAGTGAATATGTTCTTTATAAATAAGTTTGTCCCTGATAAGCAAGCCGGTGGCGACAGACTCAAGAGGGAACCCATCCTCATGTCCATTTATAGCAGATATACGATGTTGCGGGGTACAGTGATGATGATCAGAAGCAAAAAGTGCTCAATGTAGCAGACTGTTGACATTGACTACAGTCCAATCCATCCTCAAAGCACCCGTTCTTACTCCGGAATTTTATGGAACCACCCAAGGCGTTGATGAAAAAACGTCCCAAGCTGCACAAAGTGGCCTACAGTCAAAGAGAACACTATCCAGAGGCAGGCCTAGACGAAGTGGGAAGATCCACGGAGTGGAAAGGGGCAGGAACAGTGGTAACTGGAACCTCAGGAGCATGTTTAACTCGACCGTTAGTGAGAGAGAGAGAGAGAGAGAGAGAGAGAAAGAGAGAGAGAGAAGGATATGGATTATTATGTGTCTATTGTTGTATGAAAGTTAGTATCACTGTGCAGTTTGGACTCCGGCAAGACTCGCTATGGCAGCATAACTAAAAGGGAGAACCAGAAGGTAACACCAACATGAGGAATCTCTGGGATAAAAGACGACCCACCACAAACCTGAGTAAACGTGTGAGAGTAAGGGGACGACAGAATACAAATATCCCAGTTCACCAAACACCAGAGTTGGAAGTAAGTCACCAAATGAAAGTCTCAAGTCAAGTCCAAGTCTTAACATTGCAAGTCAAAGTCAAGTCAAGCCATTCTGTTGTAAGGGTCAAGTCAAGTCAAGTCATACTCTTTGTCAAGTCAAGTCAAGTCAAGTCAAGTCCCAACTTAGTCATCAAGTCATACCAAGTCGCACACATTTTTTAACTCAGGGACTTTTATTACTTATTTAGACACAGAGGGCTGGTGATGGGTTACAAAAATAAATAAATTAACTTGTGTGTAATAAAATTTCATTAAGAAGCACTTTAAATGCTCTTAAATTAAATCAATTAAATAAACAAGTAAACAAGAATTAATTGTAAGTTTTTTAGACAGTAGAATGTGCTGATGTTCCCTTCTCAGGAGGAGTCAGAACTACAGTTGTTAAACTGGATCAATTCTTTCTATGAATACCCTGATGTATCTGTGTAAACATGGAGTGAGCAGTTACATGTCCCCATCTCAACATATTGTAATAATAATAATACCTACAGTGCCCTCCACAATTATTGGCACTCCTGTTTAAGATGTGGTCATGGACTTCTAAAAATTCTCCTTTTTTTTAAAACAACATAGAACCCAAATGCAAAAAAAGAGAAAAATCCAACCTTTCATTTAAGTACATTACTTTGGTGGTAAAAAAAATCACACATTTAGAAAAAAAAAAAACTTGAAATCATGTGTGCCACAATTATTGGCACCCCTGATGTTCATACTTTGTACAACCTCCTTTTGCCAACAAGACAGCACTTAATCTCCTCCTATAACATTTCACAAGATTGGAGAACACAGAGAGAGGGATTTTTGACCATTCTTCTTTCTAGATCATCCAGTGTCCTGGGTCCTCTCTTATGCACTCTTCTCTTTAGCTCGCCCCACAGGTTTTTGATTGGGTTGAGGTCTGGGGACTGAGATGGCCATGGGAGGACCTTGAGTTTGTGACTGCTGAACCACTTTTGTGTAGATTTTGCCACATGTTTTGGATCATTATCCTGCTGAAAGACCCAATGACGACCCATCTTAAGATTTCTGGCAGAGGCCATCAGGTTTTTATTTAAAATATCCTGGTACTTCAAAGCGTTCATAATGCCATGCACCCTAACAAGGTTCCCAGGGCCTTTGGAAGAGAAACAGGCCCACAGCATCACAGATCCTCCACCATACTTCACGGTGGGCATGAGGTGCTTTTCGGCATACTCATTCGCCAGACCCACTTAGAGTGTTTTTTGCCAAAAAGCTCAATCTTAATCTCATCTGACCAAAGCACACGATCCCAGTTGAAGTCCCAGTACCGCTTAGCAAACTCCAGACGTTTACGTTTGTGAGTGTTAGTGAGAAAAGGCTTTTTCCTTGCATGCCTCCCAAACAGCTTGTTGGCATGTAGAGAGCGTCTGATGGTTGTTTTGGAGACTCTGTGACCCCAAGATGCCACTCTTTGATGCAATTCTGTGACGGTGAGCTTGGGAAATTTATTTACTTCTCTTACCATCCTCCTCACTGTGCGTTGTGGCAAGATAAACTTGGGAGCTCTTTCAGCCTGGTTTGTCACTGTTCCAGTTGTTTTAAACTTCTTAATGATTCCTCTGACTGTAGATACCGGCAAGTTTAGGCGAGTGGCTATTTTCTTGTAGCCATTGCCTGACTTAAGAAGGTCGACACACATCTGCCTTACTTGAATGGTGTGTTCTCTTGTCTTTGCCATGTTGACAAATGGGTAAGAGAATTAGGCCTCTGTGTCACGTCATATTTATACCCCAGGGAAACAGGAAATCATGAATTACTAATTAAAAGTCCCCAGATACCCTGACCAACCTTAGCAACTACAGAGAAATATATATATAAAAAAAAAATTAAATTTTTCAGAGGAATTCTTAGGGGTGCCAATAATTGTGGCACACATGATTTCAAGTTTTTTTTTTTCTAAATGTGTGATTTTTTTTACCACCAAAGTAATGTACTTAAATGAAAGGTTGGATTTTTCTCTTTTTTTGCATTTGGGTTCTATGTTGTTGTAAAAAAAAGGAGAATTTTTAGAAGTCCACGATCTTAAACAGGGGTGCCAATAATTGTGGGGGGCACTGTATAATTGTAAAGTATACTCTGTCATCTCATCAGACACCAAACAATGGGTTGCATACTCAAAGAAGAATATCAATATCAGAAAAAATATATATATATCTTACTGTACAAGTGAGGCAGTGGTTTTTAAAAGGTGATGAACCCAACATTGTTGCTCTGTTAAGAGTTATCAACAAACTATTATGATCATGTTACTCTAGGGCTTTTCATTAATTTTCTAATATCTTTAATAATGTTAAAAAAAAATTTAACTATCAGGTCATGCTTCAGTATTTATGGAGATATTTACCGTACATTAAACCAGATTCATGTATTTGGCCATAACAACTTTAACCCTGGACCACTTCAATGTTAAACTGTGATGGACAGTTTAAAATAATGCCAATGTAAAGACAAATTACAGTGAATTGAATTTGCAAAAAATCAAACTGGCCATGTACGCGTAATCTCTAAACCCGAACGTTATTATCCTCGGGGGTGGGGCTGGTGTTGTTGCGGTGTACATGTTGTCTTGTCTGCGGAGGGATCTGCTGTTTTGGCAGGCGGCAAGCGGCTTCCGGATAGCGTCTAGCGGTTTACGCATGCGGAAGAGTGGATTGGGTTCGCTGACTTATTGAAAAAATATATAGTCCATTCTTAAATATATTTTAAAAAATCACAATAATTGAAAAAATATATTTTCCACAAGTCATTTCAAGTAAATAGGCACAAGTCCGAGTCAAGTCTAAAGTCACAAGGAGCAAGTCTAAAGTCAAGTCGAGTCTTTTCAGAGATCTAGTCAAGTAAGTCTCAAGTCCAGAAAACTGCGACTCGAGTCTGACTCGAGTCAAGTCATATAACTCGAGTCTCCCACCTCTGCCAAACATGTATATGTATTATGTATAATTTCACCCAGAGGCAGCATATATAATGAGAAAAGCAGTGGGCCTAAGACAGATCCTTGAGGAACACCAAACTTTACATCAGAGAGTGTGGAGAACTCACTATTTACATTAACAAACTGATAGCGATAAGTCAAATAAGACCTGAGCCAAGAGAGAGCTGTTCCCTTTATTCCAACAATGTTCTCAAGTCTAGCAAGCAGTATAATGTGTTCAATGTTGTCAAAAGCTGCACTAAGGTCGAACAAAACAAGTAAAGAGACAAATCAAGTGACTTAGAGCAGTTAGAAGAAGATACAAAAAAAAAGCACATTTGTAAATGGTTTTAATATTTTGTTTAAAGACCCTTAAATTACCAAAAGAAATTACATTTTCTGTTAATTATTTTATGTCATGCTTCACAGGGTTATAAACACTGGCCCACAACTAATGGTTTGGTTATTGCATAGTTAATTTTTAAATGTATATGTAATATTTCAAATGTTCACATTTTCAGGAATTCTCATTATGAATAAAAACCTGAGTGCTGCCTTCTGACTGAGTATTGTTTATGCTGGCTAAAATAAATAAAAGGCTTTTAGCAATAAAAAGTTGCCTCTCAGTTGACTTTCTGTGAGCCAGAAAACCTTGACCATTCTTTACAAAGGGTCAGATGTATGGCAAATAATGAATCCATCATGTGTGCCTTTCAGGAATTAGAGTATGCTTTTTCCAAAACCCAACAGCTGCTACCTTCCTCCACATCCTCCTTCTTTCCTAAGATACATACACATGTTGCATCATGTTTGAATTTCACGATGGAAAAATAGAAACTGTGAATACCAGGCTACACTGTATTTTATTACCCCTGCAAAACCATGCAAGATATTTCTTCATGCACAGTGACAGAGATGCCAAAAGCTTTGAAAGAAAAGTCAGGGCCAATAAATGTTTTAAAAAATAGAAATTAAAAATAGGTATTTTTGGAGAAAATCTAGTATTACTGTGTTAAAGCCATAAAGCATTCACAATCAAATTATCTTTAAAATAATAAATAATAATAATATTTACCTTTTATTACCATTTTATTAAATTAGTAAACAAAGCAAACCACAAGAAAAAAGCACTTTCAGGTGCACTATATATTTTTTAGAAGATACTGGCTGATGGCTTGGTGGTATACAGTTCAGTGTCAGTTCAACAGCAATCAGAACATTTTGAGAGTAATAAACTCTCACATGAGAGTAATAAAAAGAAACTCCTGACTCTAACTTGCCATGACACCTGAGGCCTTATAATAATGTTAATAGATATCAATCAGTGTTTAATTACTTTCATTCTTTTATTAGATTGGTTTGCTAAGGGAAACACATAAACTTAGTTGATTAGCAAGATACTTCTGGCAAAAATTATAATAGGACATTATAACCATAATAAATCATAGGATGTTGGATACTTAGGTACATTTAAAGGCAAATATTTTTGTACTTTTACTCAATTGATAGTTTAAAGGGAGCACCATTACTTTTACTGGAGTAATATTTGACCTAGTGTATCTCTACTTTAACTGTAACTCTACTTGCAGTTCATCCACCACTGATATTCAATTCAATTCATTTTTATTTGTCTCAAAACACCTTTACACAGATAATGTGGTAATGAAAAATAAAAAAGATGTTCTTCATAAGTTTGTCCCTGATGAGCAAGCCGGTGTTGACTGTGGCAATAAAAAACGCAAAGAAAGAAACCTTGCGAGGAACCAGACTCAAGAGGGAAGCCATCCTCATCTGGGTTGCACAAAATGTCCATTTATTACAGATAAACAATGTCGAGGTATGCAGTGATGGTGATTGGTCCAAGATAGCGGCATGGCAGTAGTTGTAGCGGCCGCTCCGGACCCAAAAAAGTGCTACTTTAACTTTGTAGCCGGCCTTCAACATCGGACATGGACATTGAAGCAACCAGTGTCCTTGTGTACCATCATCAAACACTCTAGGAACACAAAGCAAACGCCAACAACAAAATAAATGATGATCTGTGGCAGAAGCTACACAACCTCAGCGTGCTTCAAAAACCAGGCCTCCAGACATCGGTGTCGGACGAACAGAGGAGGGGGAATCAAAAGTGCTGCGTGAGGAAAGCGAGCGGGGTCTAGTGCTAGGCTAAAATAGAACCCTAGCTGGCCTGCTCTACCATCTCTACTGATGGCTAATGTCTGCTCCCTGGACAATTAATTGGACTACATCAGACTCCAACAAGCTACTCAGCATGAGTACAGACACTGCTGCATCTTTGTGTTCACTGAGACATGGCTGAGCGACATATTTATTCTCGACGGAGATTTCATTGATGCAAGTCTCAGGACTGCAACCAACAGCGATTTCACGTAAACAGTGACCAGCTACTTCGGCAAGTGCACTGATGACGTGACTATCACCAAGACCATCACCACACAGTTCAGCCAGAAGCCCTTCATCTGGCCCTCACCTACCTGGACAATAAGGACTCATATGTACAAATGCCTTTCATAAACTTCAGCTCAGCTTTTAGCACAATCATCCCTCAGCACCCGATTGGGAAGCTGAGCCTACTAGGCCTAAACACCTTCCTCTGTAACTGGATCCTGGACTTTCTGACTGGGAGACCTTTGTCAGTCCGGATCGGAAACAGCATCTCCAACACCACCACACTGAGCACTGGGGCACCTCAGGGCTGTGTGCTCAGTCTACTGCTTTTCACCCTGCTTACTCACAACTGTTTAGCAATGCACAGCTCACATCCTCTAAGTTTGCTGATGACAAGACCAAGGTTGGTCTTGTCAGCAAGAACGATAAGTCAACATACAGAGAGGAGGTGCAACAATTAACAGCCTGGTGTGCAGCGAACAACCTGTCTCTTAACGTTGACAACATTAAAGAGATAATTGTTGACTTCAGGAGAACACAGAGCGACCATTATCCACTGATCATCAATGGATCCTCCATGGAGATCGTCAAGAGCACCAAATTCCTTGCTGTTTATCTGGCAGAGAACTTCATTTGGTCACTCAACACCAGCTCCATCACCAAGAAAACCCAGCAGCATCTCTACTTCCTGAAAAGGCAGAGGAAAAATATTTTATATATATATATATATATATAAAAGAGGCTTAATTAAAACCTTCAACCCAACACATTTATTCACCATGTTCTTTCTTTACTCAGACATAAAAAAAGAAATCAGAAAAAAAGCATTTTTAATTAATAAATTACTAATTCCCCAACTCTCAAATCAAGCATCAAAGACCACCATGATTCTTCTTCTTCTTTATTGGCGGTTTGCCTTCTTAAGTAGAGCATTTTCAGCATACACGGTGGTAATGGATCAGAGATTTATATCCCTATTCCTTAGACCAAACAATTATAATTACTTTAAAACATTAACACGAATATGTTGTCCTAATGCTCTATGTTGAGTATGGTTTCACTAATAATAAACATGAATTTGCATAAAGCATCCATATTTTTTTATGTAGGCTTACCTGCTTGTAAATAATAGTTTTATTAATGAGATGTGTACTGAGTTTGTTCTAGTCATATAATTTTGGTCAATTTTTTGTGCTGTTTTTGTATTCTGGCTCATCATCTGCTTGCCATTTTATAGTACCTTTTATTAATAAACGATTTGCAAAATCTGGTCTTTTAATATCAGTGTCATAATGCTTAAAGTGGCCTAATGTATTTTCTTTATAATTGTTTTCTATGGGAGGAAAACGCTTAAGGTACAAGTTAAAGTGCAGATTGGGTGTTGAAAATGAACAAAATGTAGAAACAAGAAACTAATTGTAAAAGATTAAAATAGTTACAAATTATTATGATTATAATCATATTTAGAGTTTTGTAGAGCTTTGCAACATCTACGTTATCCTATTCTAATTATCCAGTTTCTTTTGCAATCTGGCCTAGCTCATCAGCCAGATCCACTGGCCTTTGTTTTCATTTACATGACCATCATCTTTTGCAGCTATCAGTTCATCTTCTTCTTCTTCTTTCAGCTGCTCCCATTATGGGTCGCCACAGCTGATCATCCGTCTCCATACCACCCTGTCGTGTACATCTGCCTCTTTTACACCAACTACCTGAATGTTTTCCCTCACCACATCCACGAGCCTCCTCCTTGGCCCTCCTCTTTTTCTTCGTCCTGGTGGATCCATCCTCAGCATTCTTCTACCAATAAAACTCATGTCCCTCCTCTGCACACGTCCAAACCATCTCACTTTTGCCTCTCTCACCTTTTCACTAAAGCCCACTACATGGGCTGTCCCTATAATAAACTCATTTTTAATCTTGTCCATCCTTATCACTCCCAACGAACATCTTAACAACTTCAGCTCTGCTACCTCCAGCTCCGCCTCCTGTCTTATACTTAATGCCACTGTCTCTAAACGGTACAACATCGCAGGTCTCAACACAGTCCTATAAACTTTGCCTTTCATTCTTGCAGATACCCTACTATCACAAATCACTCCTGTCACTCTTCTCCACCCACTCCACCCTGCCTGCACTCTTTTCTTTACTTCCCTAACACACTCTCCATTACTTTGCACTGTTGAACCCAGGTAACTGAACTCCTCCACCTTCTCCACCTCTTCTCCCTGCAACCGCACCATTCCACTGCCCTCTCTCTCATTTACGCACATGTACTCTTTCTTACTCCTACTGACTTTTATTCCCCTTCTCTCCAGCGCATACCTCCACCTCTCCAGGCTCTTTTCAACCTGCTCACTACTCTCACCACAAATCACAATATCATCTGCAAACATCATAGTCTGGGGAGACTCCTGTCTGACCTTGTCTGTCAACCTGTCTATCTCCACTGCAAACAGGTAAGGGCTCAGGGCCGATCCTTCATGCAGGCCAACCTTCACCTTGAACCAGTCTGTCGTTCCTACTGCGCACTTCACTGCTGTCACACATACATGTCGTGCACCACCCTCAAATACTTCTCTGAAACACCTGACTTACTCATGCTATACCCCAACTCCTCTCTTGGCACTCTGTCGTACGCTTACTCTAAATCCACAAATACACACTGCAATTTCTTCTGTCCTTCTCTATACTTCTCCATCAACATTCTCAAAGCAAATAAGGCATCTGTGGTTCTTTTCCTTGGCCATGAAACCATACTGTTGC
This sequence comes from Silurus asotus, assembly GCA_024362625.1. Classification (NCBI taxonomy): domain Eukaryota; kingdom Metazoa; phylum Chordata; class Actinopteri; order Siluriformes; family Siluridae; genus Silurus; species Silurus asotus. The sequence goes on from MU530557.1 coordinate 854,816, forward strand.
TCACAGATGGTCACCTCTTCTCTCAGCCTGGCTTCCACTACCCTTTCCCATAACTTCATGGTGTGACTGAACAACTTAATTCCCCTGTAGTTACTGCAGGTCTGCACATCACCCTTATGCCTAAAGATCGGTACCAGCACACTCCTTCTCCATTTGTCAGGCATCCTCTCACCTTCCAGAATCTTGTTAAATGATCTGGTTAAAAACTTCACTGCCATTTCTCCTAAACATTTCCAAGCTTCTACCGGTATGTCATCTGGTCCAACCGACTTTCCACATCCTCTCAATCGCTGCTTTTACTTCCTCCTTACTAATCCTATCCACTTCCTGCTTGACCAACTCCACATTATCCAACCTTCTCTCTCTCTGATTTTTCTCATTCATCAGCTGCTCAAAATACTCCCTCCACCTTCTCAACACACTCTCCTCACTAGTCAACACATTTCCATCTCCATCCTTTATTGCTCAAACTTGCAGCACATCCTTCCCATTTCAGTCCCTCTGCCTGGCCAATCGGTATAAATACTTTTCTCCTTCCTTAGTGTCCAACTTCTCATAAAGCTCCTCATATGCCTTTTCCTTGGCTTTCGCCACATCCCTCTTTACCTGCTGCCGCATCTCCTCGTACTCGTGCCAACTTTTCTCATCACTCTGTCGATCCCACTTCTGTTTTGCCAACCTTTTACTATCAATGCTATTCTGCACTTCTTTTCTCATCACTCTGTTGATCCCACTTCTGTTTTGCCAACCTCTTACTATTTATGCCCTTCTGAACTTCCAGAATCTACCACCATTTGCCATTCTACATTCCTCTCCTTAAAACAATACCTACCATCACCTCCTCATCACCTCTGTTCCCTTTACCTACATGCCCATTAAAGCCTGCCCCAATCACCAATCGTTCATTTCTACACTATCTACCACTACATCTAATTCACTCCAGAATCTTTCCTTCTCCTCTATCTCACAGCCGACTTGTGGAGCATAAGCACTGGTGACATTTATCATCATCCCCTTAACCTCCAGCTTCACGTTCATCAAACTATCAGAAACTCTCTTCACCTCCACTACACTCTTACTGTACTTTTCCTTTAGGATCACCCCTACATCATTTCTCTTTCCATCCACACCATGATAGAACAGTTTAAACCCACATCTAATATTCCTGGCCTTACTCCCTTTCCATTTGGTCTCCTGAACACACAAAATATCTACCTTTCTCCTCTCTTTCATATCAGCTACCTCTCTCCCTTTACCAGTCATAGTACCAACATTTAAAGTACCAACCCAAACCTCCACTCTCCTACACTTCTTTTCCTGTCGTTTCTGTAGATGTCTTTCTCCTCTCCTTATCCTTCTTTGGCCAACAATAGCTCAATTTCCACTGGTACCCTGTTGTTTAACAATACCTGTGACGGTCGTTGGTAACCTGGGCTTCGACTGATCCAGTATGAAATTCTAATTTGTGATCCGCATATTTGATTTGGCACATGTTTTTTGCCCTTCCTAATGCAACCTTCCCCATCTATCCGGGCTTGGGACCGGCACTAAGAGTGCACTGGCTTGTACCTCCCTAATGGCTGTGTTTGCAGCTATCAGTTCATCTGTACAACAAATGACTCCCCCTAGAGCAAGTACACCAAAACCATTTAAAAGGTGAAAGAGTTTAATAGTAAGTTTTTATTATTAATAATATTATTATTGTTCTCCTCAGCACATGGAAGTGATTTGGGGCCATTGCCATATAGATTAGACCATATTGGACCTGTAGGTCAGAGGGAGCCAGGACCTTTTTAAAGCCACAAAGAGCACATCAGTAGCCATAAATTAAATGGGGGTTATGTCATGGTTGTGCTAAATATTTTTCCGGATTCACAGCACCGCACCATACCTGATCACAATACTCATGCCACATAACTGTATGTATCTGAGCCATGTTTTGATTTAATGAGTACTAGTATCAAAGTAAATTTTCTATAGAACTAGTATGTAATGTAACTAGCATTAATAATGTGTGTTTGTACATCAATGTATGTTTGTCTAGTTTATGTTTGTGCTCTTGTTTAGTTGTGCTACTTGTTATTTAAATTTATGTCACTTAAAACATTGGGCACGTCACATCTCCAACCAATTTGTAAATCCCAGATGAGTAGAGGCGTTTGTAGCAGCAAACGTGGGACATATTTTGGAATAAAATGTTCCATAAGCACATATTTTTGATAGTTTAGAACATCTCCAGGTTATGTACCATGTAACCATGGTTCCCAGAGTGAACAAACGCTGCGTCAACAAAGCTTTGGAAATGCTTCTGCATTGTCCATGCTCTAAATCACGTGTGTAATCAGTCTAATGGAAAACGTGGCATCACCGGCAGGGTGACGTCGTGACCAGAAAGCTATAAAATGCACATGGAGTTAAACCGGGGCTAGCTTCTAAAAAGGGAGGAAGCGCTGCAGGCGCACACTAAGGTGTCCTGGTCCTGGGCACGGACTTTCTTATCCCACCCAAGACTGCGGTTTATTCCAACATCTCGGGGGTTAGAGATTATGGCTCTGGTGTCATGCAATGGGTTGAAGAGACACTAGCATGCTATCTCTCCCCAGGTGTGGCATCCTCCCTAAAACCCCTGACATTACACACCAAGCCCCTGTGCACTACTTTGACGCTTTGACTACTTTGAAGCTTAGGCCTCAGCAGGTCAGGCCACTGGATGTCTGCACACCACATACCAAGCCGACCTGCTGCGGGAGCAGGATCTGGGAGATACCATGGGCAGCCAGTTTTCTGAGATCTGCTGTACAGCGGCCAAGAGTCGAAGAGACAATCAGCAGCATTCCAGTGGTATCTCCTATGCCGCTCTGATGGGGCTACTCGGCGGGCGCAGCCCCAACCACAACCCAGCACTTCGTACCGCAAAGTGCAGAGACAGAATATTGTGACGTGCTCTCCCCTGTGTGGGATTCCGCACAGCACCCTGGGTCAAAGCCCTGTGAGGTGACAGATCTAAGAACTGTCATCTCCAAGAAGAGGGCTGCCGTTGTTAACCCTGCCACGAAATGTGCTTCAGGGCACGGCCAGCTCCACCAAGCTCCTTCAGTTCCGCCTGGCATAATTGCAGGAGGTCTTGTTCTTAGAGCCGTATCTGGGCACTGCCCCAGCTTTGGACACACGTCAGTCTTAACAAACTAATACCCTTAAGGGAGAACCTGGCAGCCTGGATGGCTTTGCCAGACGTGTCCCAGTGGGTCCTATGCACTGTAGAGCAAGGCTATATGATTTAGTTCAGGTCTCGCCCACCTCAGTTCAATGGGCTCTCTCCCACTTGGTTGAGAGACGAGCAGGCTCTGGTCCTGGAAAGAAAAGTAGACACTCTTTTGAGGAAGGAGGCCATTGAGGTCCCTCCATCAGACAGAGAATCCGTGTTCACAGCCGGTACTTCATAGTTCATAAAAAGGACAATGGGTTGTGTCCTATCCGATATCTACGTCAGCTGAACCACTCTTTGATGAGGCTTCGGTTCAAGATGCTGCCCCTTAAGCCCCTGAGACTTCAGGGCATTCGTATCATTAATTATATCAACAATTAGTTGATATTAGCTCAATCAGAGCAATTAGTGGTGCAGCATCAAGATGCCGTTCTCACTCATATGAAGGAGCTGGGGTTTCAGCTAAATACCAGGAAGAGTGTGCTCACTACGAAGAACAACCTATCTTGGCGTCATTTGGGATTCGATGACTATGCGCACGCAGACTTACGGCAGTCCGGAAGGTCAGAGAAGTGCAGTCACTCACTGTCAAGCAGATCCAGAGATTCCTCGGGCTCATGGCAGCAGCGTCCAGTGTCATTTCACTTGGCCTTCTGTACATAAGACCCCTTCAATGGTGACTCAAAAGGGGTTCTTTTGGAGGAGCAATCCCCTCCGCACAATCAAGGTCACACGGCGATGCTACGTGCCTTAGATGCGTGGAGGGATCCTGGGTTCCTACTCCTGTGGGCCCAGGGGAAGCTCCTCTCCTTCAGAGCAGCTTATATCCTTATACCCTTTATAGTCCCTTTATATTTCAATCCTTCTTATGCTTTAACCTGTTAGCCTTCGACACAGATTTTGGGACTCACAGCTGAAATGCCCTATCTAACTATAAATGTTAACAGTTCCTGATAAATATCTCTAAAAAAAGAAGACACTTTGAGCTTTACTGTTCATTATTTACTGTTGATATTGTTAAAAAAATAAGTTATAGATGATTAAGTACTGTAGAAAACAAATTCCTCAAATATTTTTTTTCCTTCATATATAAATACATGAAATCAGTCCTAGAGCAATCGAGAAAATTACTGGCTTGAAAGCCACATGTCTCATGAGTTTATATTTTAAATTTTATTAAGATTTTCTATAGCAAATGAGATTTCTACAAACATTTATCTGAGACTATGTCTGATCCTTTTATCCCTTCCCCTGTTTAAGAGACACTTAAACTCAGGTGATCATTCATACTCTATTCATACAGTCTGCATATTAATGAATGGCTGACCATTAAAGGCTTTTGTTCTACATGTTTGGGGCTATTGATGTTGAGTTGGCATTCATATTGATGGCCAGGTAGCCAGACAAGCTATTGTTTTACAGCCATGGCCATTCAGGATTTTGTCTCCTTTGCTCGACCTTAGTGCAGCTTTTGACACCATTGATCACACTATACTACTAGCTAGTCTTGAGAACGTTGTTGGATTAAAGGGAACAGCTCTCTCTTGGCTCAGGTCTTATTTGACTGATCGTTATCAGTTTTTTGATGTAAATGGTGAGTTCTCCACACTCTCTGATGTAAAGTTTGGTGTTCCTCAAGGATCTGTCTTAGGCCCTCTGCTTTTCTCTTTATATATGCTGCCTCTTGGTAAAATTATTCATAAACATGGTATTCGCTTCCATTGCTATGCTGATGATACACAGCTGTATATTTCAGCAAAGGCGGATGAGAGAGATCAGCTTAACAATGTTGGGAAGTGTGTAAAGGACATTAGACAGTGGATGCTTAATAACTTTTTTCTGCTCAACTCAGATAAGACGGAAGTACTTTTACTAAGACCACATGCAGCTAGAAGCAAACGTTCAGATTATGTAGCATCTCTGGATGGTGTTTCTGTTTCAGCGTGTACAGCTGTCAAATACCTTGGTGTTATTATTGACCCTAGTCTTTCCTTTGAGGCTCACGTGAATAATAACTCCAGGATTGCCTTCTTTCACCACCCTAGAAATATTGCTAAAATTAGAAAAATGATGTTGTTACAGGATGCAGAAAAACTAGTTCATGAGTACTTCTAGATTAGACTACAGTAACGCTTTACTGTCTGGGTGTGCAAATAAGTGCATGAATAAGCTTCAGTTAGTTCAGAATGCATCAGCAAGAGTTTTCACTAGATCTAGGAAATATGACCACATTACCACTGTTTTAATCAGTCTACACTGGCTCCCAATCAAATCATGCATTGATTATAAAATACTACTACTGACGTATAAAGCGCTTAACGGTCTTACGCCGCAGCTGAGTGAACTTCTGTACCAGTATGATCCTTTATGCCTACTTAGATCAAAAGGTGCTGGCTATCTGTTGGTTCCTCAAATAATGAAGACTACAGCAGATCTTTCTCTTATAAAGCCGCACAGTTATGGAACAGCCTTCCAATCAGTGTTCGGGACTCAGACACAGTTTCAGTGTTCAAGTCGAGGTTGAAAATATATTTGTTCAGTCAAGCCTTTTATCAGTAGATTTCTTTCTTAGGTAAAGGCTCAGTACCGGAGGGAATATAGATATAGAGTGTTTGGTGAACCGGTATATTTGTATGCTGTCGTCCCCTCACATGGATTGGACTGTAGTTGATGTCAACAATCTCCTACACTGACTCAGGTATACAGTTTGCTTCTGATTATCAACACTGTACCCCACAACATTGTATATCTGCTACAAATTCGGTGCAACCCAGATAAGGATGGGTTCCCTCTTGAGTCTGGTTCCCTTTCAAGGTTTCTTCCTTATGCCATCTCGGGAAGTTTTTCCTTGCCACAGTTGCCACCGGCTTGCTCCTCAGGGACAAACTTACTTATAAAGAACATATTCACTTTTAATCACCACATTATCTGTGTAAAACTGCTTTGAGACAATGTCCATTGTTAAAAGCGCTATTCAAATAAAAATGAATTGAATTAAATTGGAATTCATATTGATGTCTGGCTATTCTAATCTCAACAACACACACACACACACACACACACACACACAAACTTACTTTTCAAGCATTTCTCCTATAAAAACAAACAGGCAATAAAACCAATAAAATCTTATAAAACTATAAAGGGAGATATATTGTAACTTACAGATGCAGTTCTCCATGTCTCTGTTTTTATTCCGCCCCCAAAAATATTCCACATCGCTGCTTTTTTTGCAAATCTCAGATAAAATACGTTTTTGATTGTCCATTTTATTCCTTGTTTCCCTAGTTTTTTTTGTTAACAAAGTCCAGTTAGCACGAGCTATAAACAGCTGTTTGTGTTGAACTGAGAGCTGCATCACTTCCTTTTTTTTTTCCTTTTTTGTGGTCTCAACCGTTTTGTAACACTGTTTTCTACCAGCCATATTTGTTTTTTGTCACCAAGATGTCGTTTTTTATGTGAAAATTATTCGGAAATATATAAACACAAACACCAGCTGAAGTTCTGTGACGTAAACAAAGGAATAAAAATCTAAATTTCAACACTATTGTTTGTTTGGAGCAGAAATCCTTAACAGCATGTTGTTCACTGGAGCCTTATTTTTCCTAATAAACTGGGATTAGCAGCAGTGGATGTGTTTTGACTCGTTACTACAATAATAATGTAAGTAGTGCGTTTTTATATGCATGTTGTTTGTGTGTACTGCTTATACACATTCACTAAATACATTCGTTATACGTATTCCATTGAATAACAGTGATCTGAAATCGCTGCAAATGTATTTGCTGAATTTGTGTAAGCAGTACACAATAACAAAACACATAAAGAAAATGCACTACTTACATTATTATTGTAATAATGAGTCACAAACACTCCTGCTAATCCCGGTTTATTTGAAAAGATAAGGCTCCACTAAACAACATGCCGTAAAGCATTTTTGCTCCAACCAAAACAATAGTGTTGTAATCTGGGTTGTTATTCATTTGTTTATGTCACAGAACTTCGGCTGGTGTTTGTGTGTATATGTTTCCGAATAACTTTTGCATAAAAACGACAACTTGCTGGTAAAACAACAAATATGGCTGATAGAATATAGTGTTACAAAACGTTTGAGACCACAAAATAAAAAATAATAATAAAAAAAAGTAAAACAGGCCGAAAAAGAGGCCATTCATATTGATGTCCAGCAATTTTAATCTCAACAATACGCACACACACACAAACACCATTTTTTTTTTTAAGCGTTTCTTTTATTAAAAACAAAAGGGCAATGAAACCTATAACATACGACTTAAAACTGTAAAAGGAAATATAACTTACAGCTGTAAAATATCAGATCAACTATATATCATTATTAATATCAAGTCTCTGTTGTTACTCCGCTCCCAAGAATATTTTCCACATCGCTGCTTTGTGCAAATCTCTGATAAAACAACTTTTTTGACTGTCCATTTTTTTCCTTTTTTCCTGTTTTCTTTTTTTTGTTGTAAACAAAGCCTATTCAGCACGCACTATAAACAGCTGTTTGTGCTGAACTGAGAGCTGCTTAACTTCCTGGTTCATTACACCACATGCTGCTTCAATCAGTAAGAGTTTGTAAAGAGTAATAAAACTAAGATTCACACACATAGGGAATAAAATCCTCCCATATATTATTAGAATCCTGCACTTATTGGCTACATATTTCATTAATCATTTTGTTTCCATAATGCTACTGGCTGGAAATAAAATATTGAAATGATAGGTGGTGCAGAATAAAAACATGACGACATCTGCAAAGAGCGTGGAGACTGAACCCAAGATTCTGCCTTTTACTACGTTTTTTTTCTTTTATTTTGTGGTCTTATTTTTTTGTAGCATTATTTTCTACCAGCCATAGTTGCTTTTTTTGCCAGCAAGATGTCATTTTTTTATGCAAAGGTTATCTCGAAATATATACACAAACAAGAACTGAAGTTCAGTGACATAAACAAAAAAAACCCCATCTGAATTACAACAATATTGGTTGAATATATACAACAATATGTGGTTGGAGCAAAAATGCTTTACGGCATGTTGTTCAGTGGAGCCTTATCTATCCTTATAAACCGAGATTAGCAGCAGTGGATGTGTTTGTGACTCGTTATTACAATAATATTGTAAGTAGTGCATTTTTTTATCCATGTTGTTGTAGGGTGCCCACCCAATGGCCCATTGACGGAATCCACTGGTGTGGGTGAAGGTATGCTGTGTTTTAGTCATTCTCGCACCACTGTAAAAGATTACTCAAATAGATTTCACTTTGTACATTAATCCAATTTTAACCTCTAATCTGACTCCAATTCATAATAAAGATTTAACTTGAATATTTCTATTTCAAGCTGATCACCTTATTGGTTGTACTTTTTCTTTAATTTTAATAGATTATTCTAAGCATTCCGTCCTTTTAATTATTTATTATGGTCCTGAAGTCGCTTAGAACCTTGTGCTCGGCTAACTATACCTGCTCACCGAGGCACATTGGCCAGTCCGAATCTTAGTCAGAGGATATAACGGTAAACGAATATTCTTTAAGTAGGCCGCCCAATGCTTGCTCATGAAGAATACTGTATTTATTTACTTAGTTATAACTTGCTAAAGTCAAAAATAGTCAGATATCAAAAGGTCTCAGACGTTGTGCTCTATGCTCCATCCTTTCATAAGCCTTTATTTTGTACTATTCTGGTCACAGATCTGCAGTAACGCCATACTACATAATCAACTGGATATAAATGATTTCAGGAAATTTCAGAGTTAATCAAGAATTTTACATTTATTTGCCAGGCAATAAACAAATGTCACATCTAAAACAAATAATAGAAAAAGTTACATAACATGATCAGCATAAAACTTTTAGCAATACAGTTTACTAAGGAAATGTTAAATAATCACTATACCTGGCAACAGAGAAACACAGAGATTGTGTGGAAAGTTCTGACTATCAAATGCTTCCCTGAGTGTTTCACCAAATTTCCTTAAATACCCAAACCATTGTAAACACTTGTAAATTCTAAGTAATAAAAGCTTTGCACACCCTTTCTGGGGACAGGATCTGACCTAAAAACCAAATTTCACCTGGACCACCTGGTAAAGATCTTCTCCAGGGCAACCCTTATGTCAGTAGGACAGAATTTCTCCAAACCTGGGGTCTGTTCTACTGATATGGGACTGATATCATATTTCCAATCACATTGAGACTTTTAAAATGATACTAAACATGTGAAGGTAAAATGTATACATTCCTAAATTGTGATTATTACATTATGCAAGTAAAGTAGCTTGAATTCCGGGACCTTCTCAGTCACCTTTCCATGATCTGGCCATCTCCGCAGGAGGGAAAGAGGGGGGGACTCAAGGATGGGTGACTGGGCATCTGAACAAATGGCTTTCTCTCCTCAGATCAAAGAGATCCTCTCCTCAGATTAGAAGGTTTATTGTTTTGTTGCATGGTAGTTCTTGGGGTCTCTCCTCATGAAGTTGCATGGCAGTTCTCGGAGTCTGGTACCATGAACAGATCTGACCATCCTTACATTGTGTGTACTACTTACACAAATTCAGCAAATACATTTGTTATATGTTTTCCATTGAGAAACAGTGATCTGAAATCGCTGCTTATGGTTTAGACCTTTAGAATGATGTATAGTTGGTTATGGTTACTCTAGTCCCATTTTTTTAATCTATTGCTAAACATTAACACCTGAGAACAATAGGATATCAGTTGCGCTGGCACAACCCCAAAGACTAAAAGGTTAAAGTCTATGCAGCCGCCGTTTTGGCATATCAAACCCCTGTGTCCGGGCATTCTCTCCTGATGCGTTTTCTCCATGACACCCGATGGCTAAGGCCTCTAGTGCATCCCAGAGTGCCTGGTTGGGACCTGGCTACAGTGTTGGAGGCTCTGTCCAAACCCCCTTCGAGCCTTTGGCTGAGACTTTGTGGATGCAACCGCTTTCTTGCTGGCCATCTGCTCTTTGAGGGGAGTAGGTGATTTGCAGGGCCTCTCTGTGGCCCCCTCTTTCCTGCAGAGTGAGTTAGATGGAGAAGTAGAGGGTGTACCTAGGAATGAACGATTGGTGATTGGGGCTGACTTTAATGGGCATGTAGGTGAAGGGAACAGAGGTGATAAGGTAGGTATGGTCTTTAGGAGAGGAATGTGGAAGGGCAGATGGTGGTAGATTTTGCTAAAAGAAAGAAAATGGCAGTGGTGAATATTTATTTTAAGAAGAAGGAGGATCATAAGGTGACATAAAAGAGGAGTGGCGCAAGGTGCACACTGTAAGACTGTAAGGCTGTAAGGTGTTGGCAGGGGACAATGTAGCTAGACAGCATTGGATGGTGGTCTGTACGATGGTTTTGGAGGTGAAGAAGAAGAGTAGGAAAGTGAGGACTGAAAGAAAAATAAGATGATGGAAACTGAAGGAGGAAGACGTGTAAGATTTAGGGAAGAGGTCAGACAGGGGCCATGATAATGGATAAAGCTAGAAAGGTACTTGGTGTAACTTCTGGAAATAGAAAGGAAGACAAAAAGATGTGGTGGTGAAATAAGGAAGTCCAAGGAAAGCATAAGGAGAAAGAGGTTGGCAAAACAGTATTAGGATCAACATAGTAATGAGAAAAGTAGTGAAAGCCAAACTGAGAGTAGAGCTAAAAATCTGGGAACAAGAGTATGGTTTCATGCCGACGAAGAGCACTACAGATTATTATTTGCTTTGAGAATGTTGATTGAGAAGTTTTAAGAAGGTCAGAAGGAGTTGCATTGTGTGTTTGTAGATTTAGAGAAAGCGTACGACAGGGTGCCGAGAGAGAAGTTTTGGTATTTGTATGAGGAAGTCAGGTGTGTCAGAGCTGTATGTGAGGGTGGTGCAGGACATGTATGAAGACAGTGTGACAGCAGTGAAGTGTGCAGTAGGAACAACAGACTGGTTTAATTCAATTCAATTAAATTAATTTTTATTTGTATAGCACTTTTAACAATGAACATTGTCTCAAAGCAGCTTTACACAGATAATGTGGTGATTAAAAGTGAATATGTTCTTTATAAGTAAGTTTGTCCCTGATGAGCAAGCCGGTGGCGACCTTGTCAAGGAAAAACATCCCGAGATGGCATAAAGAAGAAACCTTGAGAGGAACCAGACTCAAGAGTGAACCCATCCTCATCTGGGTTGCACCAAATGTCTATATAGCAGATATATGATGTTGCAGGGAACAGTGATGATGATCACAAGCGAAAAGTAGTTCTGTGTCAATGTAGCAGACTGTTGAAATTAACTACAGTCCAATCCATCCTCAAAGCGCCCGTTCTTTGTCTGGAATTTCATGGAACCACCCAAGGCGTTGATAAGAAACCGTCCCGAACTGCACAAAGTGGCCTCCAGTCGAAGAGAACACTATCCAAAGGCAGGCCTGAATGAAGTGGGAAGAATTAAATTGAATTTTATTTTTTTAACTGGTGCCACCCTGCATTAATGACTGTGTCAGATAAGTATAAGTGTTAAATAGGCTAATCTTTTAATAGTCCTCTAAGATTTTTGCTAGTTTCTAAAAGAGAAACAAATGACCACTGGCTCAAAGTTCCAGTTTCCTGAACATTGTACCTTGTCTAATTGAGATGTCACAACCTGTCTTCAGTCAAGTCTGGATTCAAGGACTTGGACTAAGGCTATTAAGATTAATTGCTTTTGAATATTGAATATTTGCAAATGTGTTTTCCCTATGTGGATGCATACATTTTGACAATGTTAACACACTTGCAAATCTTGCATTACCGCTTGCATTTCCACTTTCACGAATGCACAGTGACTGCCAAATCTTAAATGAGAAAGCAAAGTCCATTTGCAATTGTATTTCTGTCAGGGCAGTGACCACGCGTAGAAAACGGGAGTAAATCTAACATAGTTTATTCGTAGAAAGTACATAACCATGAGGTAAAGCGGGGATAATCCTGAATGCAGGTGTAATCCATAAAGCGGGTATGATCCGTAAAGCAAGAATAATCCGTACATCGAGAGTAATCGGATCGGGACTAGGAGCTGGAACCAGCGGGGAATGCTGGCGGTCAGGAATCTGGTTGATCACTGTAATCATTCAGTAGATCCAACAGCGAGTGAGGTGGAACCGAGACCTTTTAAAGGGGAAATGTAACAAGGAACAGGTGCTGCCGTTTGGAGCAGTTAGAGGCAGCGTGAGAGGCTCCGAGGAAGGCAGATTTCTGACAATTTCCTGTGTCTTCCGATTTATGACCATGTCATATTAAAATAGCAATTAGGGCTATTGATTATTTTAGTAATCGAGTATTCTTCCGATTATTCCATCGATTAATTGAGTAATTGATTAAAATTTCAATTATGACTTTATTTAACGGTCAAGAGCAGTCCAGAGTTTAGCAGGTGGTGCATCAGTAATACTGGTCTGTAGGGAAACACAATGTTACATGTGTAGTTACATGGACTAAACGAAGCATCAAGACAAATTATTTAAACAGGTTAAATGAGTTTGTGGCCTTGATGAACAGCAACATTAGAACTGTTTTTTTCAGCAACCTAAGTGAAGTAGCTAACAAGCTTTTTGTAAAGGACAGAGCAGATTAATTGAAAAGGACGTCCTTTGATAAACATACTCCGGAAAGTATTCACAGTGCATTTTATGTCACAGTCTTATTCCAAAATGGATTTGATTAATTATTTTTCTCTCAAATCTACAAACAAATCCCCATAGTGACAACATTGAAGAGGTTTGTTTGAAATCTTTGCAAATTGATTAAAAATATGATGCTACCTGCTTGGCACACTTTTCTTGGGCAGTTACTCCCATTCTTTTTTGCAGAACCTCTGAAGCTTCATCAGTTTGGATGGGGAGCGTCATTGCACAGCCATTTTCAGATCTCTCCAATGATGTTCAATCAGGTTCAAGTCTGGGCTCTGGCTGGGCCACTCAAGGACATTCTCAGAGCCACTTCTTTGTTATCTTGACTGTGTGCTTAGGGTTGTTGTACTGTTGGAAGATGAACCACTGTCCCAGTCTGTGGTGCAGAGCTCTCTGGAGCAGGTTTTCATCAAAGATGTCTCTGTACATTGCTGCATTCATCTTTCCCGTGATCCTGACTAGCACCTGACACAGAAAAACATCCCCACAGCATGATGCTGCCACCACCATGCTTTACTGTAGGGACGGTATTGGCCAGGTAATGAGCGGTGCCTGGTTTCCTCCAGACATGATGCTTGCCATTTAGGCAAACTATTTCATCATTTGCCTTTTGGCAAACTCCTGGTGCACTGTCATGTGCCTTTAGATAAGATAAGATAAGATAAGATAAGATAAGATAAGATAAGATAAGATAAGAAAAAAATATAAGATACGATAAACCAGGGGTGGCCAACCCGTGGCTTGCGAGCCGCATGCGGCTCTTTGGCAGGTTTCATTCGGCTCAGCAGCACACGGTTATCTGGATAAGAGCAACATGTCTGCGGTGTGCGGAGAGCGATTTACAAAACATGCAATACTGAAATTTCAAGGGGGGGTGTATCTGCAAAGAGTTTCTACAAGTCGGGTTTAATTTATCACCTGAAATCCAAACATTCCGAAGAACGCAGCGCAGAAAAGTAAAGTCAATCCGAGCATGCGCACTTCGTTGGTAGAGGATGTTTTTAAAAAGGCAGGAAAGTTTTCCAGTGATGGTGCCAAGGCAAAAGGCATAACACAAAAAATGATGGATTTCATTGACTTTTGAATTGAATTTTTATTTCGGTGCAGCCCTTAAATATCATCGTTGGTGTGGCCCTCTGACACAATTCAGGTTTCTTATGTGGCCCCTTGTAAAAATTAATTGCCCACCCCTGCAGTATATTCATCTCACGCACATGCGCATTTGACGAAAATACAGTATTGAACTCAAGCGAAGTGAACACGCACATAAAAAAAAAAACACAAACAAAGTCTGTTTTCTACCCTGAAACACGTGAAATCAAAGCATCGATCTGTTCTGACTGACACACATGTGAAAGAATGCTTTAAGTGGCAACAACAGAATACGAGGCAGATTTGAAGGGGATTGTTCAAGGCAAGGATGCCAAAAGTCCCACTAAGTAACATGCATAGTAAAAAAATAACGCTATTGTAAATTATTATATATTTTTTTTGTAGACTTGGTTAAACTGAGAGTTTGTTTGTGTGAGACAGTGCACACAATGTTCATTGTTGAAAATGACTGTCAATGACTGTAGGAGTCAATTTCTGTCATTATGTTGGTGTGTGACATTTACAATAAATCTGGCTGAGCAGAGTTGTGTGTGTGTGTATATGTGTGTGTGTGTGTGTGTGTGTGTGTGTGTGTGTGTGTGTGTGTGTGTGTGTGTGTGTAGGAAAAAGGGATTGGTGATGTTCATGTGTGCCCATGTGTATTATGTGGCTCTTTGCGGTACCACAGTCAAAAATGTGATCTATCTGAAAAATGATCTATCTGACACATAGCATACACTAACAGACGGCGAGTGAATCTAGAATGGGAGTTTATAAAGGTGATTGGGTAACGAGTCTTAGGGGTTTGAGATGAAGGCCGGGACCGCCAATAGTTAATTCCTGACATTAACCCACATACGCCTGGTGGGCCAGGGCACTCGGAGGAGGGCCTCGCCATCCGTCCTGGGTCAAAGGAGGCCCGGTTAGCATCGCCGCAGAATCGTGAACCGAGGAGAGCCAAGAACCGGAGTGCGTTTAGCATGTGCAGAGCAGAACCGAGAACCAGAGCGCATTAAGCATGAGCAGAGCCAAGAACTGGACCGCATTGAGCATAAGCAGAGCAGAGCTGAGAATGGGAGTGCATTGAGTGTGAGCAGAAAGTAGGAAGCAGGCCCGGACGGGTCGGACCCTGGAGACATGAAATGTAGGGTGGATCCGGAGAAGTCGGAGGGCCATAGGATTGATGGCTTAGGAAATGAGGAATAGACCGATGAAGTGTGGGGTGAGCTTCCAACAGGTGGCCTTATGGGGAAGGTCCTGAGTGGAGAGCCATACTCACTGTCCAACACAGTAATGAGGGGCAAAGTCTTATGCCGTTTTTGAGCAGGGAAGCTCAGGGGGTTCTGCGGTCGCAACGGCAACAGTGGAAGTAAGGAGTGGCAAAGGGGAAGCTGGACCGGGGTTCCTGGTTGGAGAAAGTTGGTGGCAGATAACCGTGGACCACCTGAAAGGACGAAAGCCCTGTGGTAGTGGTGGAAAGGGTGTTATAGGTGTACTATGTACTAGTTTATCCAACCAGGATACTCTTGACTGCAGGTTCTTGACTGCAAAGGAGGTGAAGACCAGTTTCCAGATCCTGGTTGAGACTCTTGGTTTGTCTGTTTGCCTGAGGGTGGCAGAACTCTCTCCAAAACTCAGCTAAAAATTGGGGTCTACGGTCTGAGACAATATCTCTGGGAAATTTCTGGGATGGCAACTTGGGTACGGCGATGAAGTGGCCCATCTTCCAATAAATGATAGTCATGATGACCATGTTGCCATTGGAATGGGGCAGCCCGGTAAGGAGGTCTATGGCGAGGTGTGACCACAGATTTTTGGGGAATGGAAGGGGCCAAAGGAGACCTTGGGGATGGACACAATGGTTCTTTGAGGTATTCAAGGTTGCGGTGATCCGTCCAGACCAGAAGCGTGACCGCAAAAACCTCTTTCTCTAGTTGCGTTTCGAGGGGCTAAGGCATCGGGAGAAAAAGGCACATGGATGCAGGCAGTTATCTTCAAGGCAGACCTGGTAGAACATCAGTCCTCCCTCTATGTCGGAGACATCAACCATAACTCCAAAAGCTTGAGAAACGCCTCGGGGCTCCAAAGGAATGAGCGGAAGGAGGACGTCAGGCAGTGAATGGGCGCCCCCACCGAACTATAGTCCTTGACCAAGCAGTAAAAAAATTGCCAAAGCCTAGAAACCTTTGTAGTTGGCTGTGGGAGGTGAGGGCTGGCCATTCTGGAAAAGCAGGTATCCCAGGAACGATTTTCCACAGCCAAAGGAACCCGAGCATGATGGGGCTTGGGGCGAGGAGATGCCCAGGAAGGAAAGCCACTCCTGGTGTCGTTCCTTCACTGACATGGGTAAAGGCTTGGTGCCGGTTTAAAAGGCTGCTTTACAGGGCTCTGATTAGCAGGGTTTCGGGTAGGGGTTTCATCGGGCTTGTAGCTGCTTGGCAAGCTGGAGGTCGATAACTCGGTGTCAGCCCCCAAATCAACGAAGGCAGCTAATTCTGTGCCTCTGGGGCCTGCCTAAAGGTGGACCAATATGGTAGGTTTGGAGGGAGCGGGAAAGAGGGGCTCATCGCTCCTTCACCGACGAGCCATGCTTTTTACCAGGCAGGCCTAATAATGGGCATGTAACCTTTGCCTCCGCAGTAGAGGCATAAACCCAGTGACTGATGTCTCTCCTTCTCGGTGGGGGTGTCTATCTCCATTGCCTGTGGCGGAGAGAGAGAGAGTGCCGGGACTTAAAGCATCAGGTGGGGAACTACATGTAGGGGACAGACGGTAAGGATCAAGAGAATTCAGATCCCGGGGTGAATATAAACAGTATAGTATAATAAGAAACAGTCAAAGGTGCAAAAAACAGCATGTAAATAGTGCAGTACTGTAAAGTATAAATAATAATGAAATGGGCTGAGATGAGTAATGAGTGTGTGTTAAGTGTTAAGTCCAGGTTATACAGTTCAGTAACTCATATTGTGTGTGTGTTTGTGTGTGTGTGTGTGTGTGTGTGTGTGTGTGTGTGTGTGTGTGTGTGTGTGTGAGAGTTTTCTTTCAGTTCTGTGTTAAGAAGCCTGATGGCTTGCGGGAAAAAGTCTTGATGTGGTGGCCCGAATGCTTCGGAACAGTTTACGTCATGGCAGGAAAGTGAAAAGTGTGTGTGACTGGTGTGTGTGTGTGGTCGTCCACAATGCGGTTTGCTTTGCAGATGCAGCGTGTGGTATAAATGTGCATAATAGAGGGGAGAGAGACTCCGATGATCTTCTTAGCTGTCCTCACTATCCTCTGTAGGGTCTTGCATTCCGAGACGGTGCAGTTCCCAAACCAGGCAGTGATGCAGCTGCTCAAGATGCTCTCAATGGTCCCTCTGTGGTCAGGATGGGGGGAGGGAGATGAGCTTTCCCCAGCCTTCTCAGGAAGTAGAGACACTGCTGGGCTTTCTTGGTGATGGAGCTGGTGTTGAGTGAAGAGATGAGGTTGTCTGCCAGATGAACACCAAGGAATTTGGTGCTCTTGATGATCTCCACTGAGGATCCATCAATAATCAGTGGAGATTGGTCACTCTGTGATCTCTTGAAGTCCACAACCATCTCTTTGGTTTTGTCAATGTTCAGAGACAGGTTGTTTGCTCCACACAAGGCAGTTAACCATTGCACCTCCTCTCTGTATGCTGACTCGTCGCTCTTGCTGATTAGACCCACCACGGTTGTGTCATCGGCAAACTTGAAGACATGGTTCGAGCTGTGCACTGATACACAGTCGTGGGCCAGCAGAGTAAACAGCAGTGGGCTGAGCACACAGCCCCGAGGGGCCCCAGTGCTCAGTGTGGTGGTGCTGCAGATGCTGTTCCCGATCCGGATTGAGTCAAGTCAAGAAGCTTTTATTGTAATTTCAACCATATATAGCAGATGCAGTACACAGTGAAATGAAACAACGTTTCTCCTGAACCCAGCTGCTACATAAAACAACATAAAAACAACAGTCACAGAACAGAAGAACACAGAGCCAGGAACTAAGATCCTCGCCACATAAAGTGCATGTGTGCAACTGGTGCAAACAGTGCAAGAGACAACACAGGACAGTGCAAGACAACACAGGACAGTGCAGGACAACACAGGACAATACACAATACACAAAATATAAAAATAAAAACAGCAGTAGCTCCGCCAGTAAAACCTGTCAAGACAGGATAAGGTGCACAGTAGCAGAAATGTAAACAAATATAAACAGAATTTTGCAATTCTATAATAGTGTAAAAAATATAGTAGCAGCAGTCAAGATAAAGTGATCAGTGACCAAGGGATTAACAGAATATTGTGCAAAAAGAGCAAGTCCCTGAGATCAGCAACAAACGGAATGTAAACATTATGCTATAATGAGCGGTGTGAATGGTACTGAGACCTGGGTGTGTGAAGTGTATGTGTGTTGAGTCCGGTTGTACAGATCAGTCACTCAGTTGTGTGTAAGTGTGTGTGTGTGAGAGAGAGTTCAGTCCAGATGTTTGTTCAGGAGCCTGACAGCTTGCGGGAAAAAACTGTTGCACAGTCTTGATGTGACGGCCCGAATGCTTTGGAACCGTTTTCCTGATGGTAGGAGGGTGAGGTATGTGTGTGAGGGGTGTGTGTGGTCATCCACAATGCTGCGTGCTTTGCGGATGCAGCGTGTGGTGAAAATGTCTATGATAGAGGGGAGAGAGACTCCGATGATCTTCTCAGCTGTTCTCACTATCCTCTGTAGGGTCTTGCGATCCGAGACGGTGCAATTCCCAAACCAGGCAGTGATGCAGCTGCTCACGATGCTCTCGATGGTCCCTCTGTAGAACATGGTCAGGATGGTTGGAGGGAGATGGGCTTTCCTCAGCCTTCTCAGGAAGTAGAGACGCTGCTGGGCTTTCTTGGTGATGGAGCTGGTGTTAAGTGACCAGGTGAGGTTATCCGCCAGATGAACACCAAGGAATTTGGTGCTCTTGACGATCTCCACTGAAGATCCATCGATGATCAGTGGAGAATGGTCACTCTGTGCTCTTCTAAAGTCAACAACCATCTCTTTGGTTTTGTCCACGTTCAGAGACAGGTTGTTGGCTCCACACCAGGCTGTTAGCCGTTGCACCTCCTCTCTGTATGCTGACTCGTCATTCTTGCTGATTAGACCCACCACGGTCGTGTCATCAGCAAACTTGATGATATTATTCAAACTGTGCATTGGTGCACAGTCGTGAGTCAGCAGAGTGAACAGCAGTGGACTGAGCACACAGCCCTGAGGGGCCCCAGTGCTCAGTGTGGTGGTGCTGGAGATGCTGTTCCCAATCCGGACTGACTGAGGTCTCTCAGTCAGGAAGTCCAGGATCCAGTTGCAGAGGGAGGTGTTCAGGCCCAGTAGGCTCAACTTCTCGATCAGGTGCTGAGGAATGATTGTGTTGTATGCTGAGCTAAAGTCTATGAACAGCATTCGTACATATGAGTCCTTGTTATCCAGATGGGTGAGGGCCAGATGGAGGGTTGTGGAGATGGCATCGTCTGTGAAACGGTTTAGATGATACGCAACTGCATGGGGTCCAGAGAGCGTGAAAGCTGGGTCTTATGTGCCCTTATGACGAGCCTCTCGAAGCACATCATCAAGATGGGTGTGAGCACGACGGGACGATAGTGATTGAGGCAGGAGACAGTAGATACCTTCGGCATGGGAACAATGGTCGTTGTCTTGAGGCACGTGGGAACAACGTTGCTGCTCAAGACAATGTTGAAGATGTCAGTGAAGACATCTGCTAGCTGTTCTGCACATTCCCTGAACACTCTGACAGGAATGTTGTCAGGTCCAGCAGACTTCCATGGGTTAACTCTGCATAGAGTTAGACAGAGCACCTGGTCAGTGGGAGGAGGGGTGGTCTTCACGCTGTTCTGTACCTCAAACCGGACAATCAGCGCTTCTGACGTTCCCGCTCCCGGCCACCGCAGTCAGGTGACACTGAGGGCTGGGGGCCTGGTCTTTGTGGCGGAGGTCGCAGCAAGCCGAGGTCGCAAAGGTTACTGATAACTTGCAAATCATGCAGATTATTGGTTGCATGATGCCTGTACTGTAACTTACCGTGACTTCCTGCACGCCTGAGGTTTTGAATCTGCTGCTCCTGCGCTGCTTGTCGGGGGGAGACACAGCAGTTAGAGTGGCGCAAGATGCGGGATCCATGTTGACCAGATTGTTCTGTCAGCTATTCAGGTCTAGGATCCAAGCCGGATGCCAGGACAGTGCCAGGAGCTGGGAGAACCGTGCCAGAAATGTGAACGTGCAGAGCATGAGGAGAGCCGAGTCTGAGAGCCAAAGTCAGTGAACCAAATCGGAAGGCAAAGCGCTCGGAGCGCAAGGATGCCGAGCAGGAAGTCAGAGCGCGTTGAGCGTGAGCCAAGCAGAGCCAAGAACCGGAGCATGCGAAACGCGAGCAGATCAGAGCTGAGATCCGTTACGCGGATGGGAGAGTCGGGAAAACAGGAGTAGTTGGGAGGCCAGAGGTAAAAATAGTCAGGCGGAAACAGGTCGGTAATAGAGGGTTAAATATATCAAGGAAAATGCTGGAGTGTACTCAATGCAAGCCTTGAAGACAATCTGGCACAGATTGGAGGTTTCTGGCGTCTTTATATTTGTTTGCAAGAGGGACGTGATTTGCGCATAGCAGATTGCAAGGGGTCAGTTACTCTGTGGTGGAGGCGACAATGCCGGAAGTTGTTCAAGCGGGTTGACACATTCAGCAAAATCCTTTATTACTAGCATTTCCTCTTTTGGCCGTTGACAGTGAGTGATGTCACTTTCCCATACAAACACACCCAATAATATAGTCCCCCACCCCTGACACTTGATTGACAGCTTTCAGTGCAAAGCATCAGAAATGCAAATGCAAAACCGGGCAAGGCTTTGGAAATTCAAAGCTTCATTCTAGTAATTAAACAATTAGCACATGCTTGCTACAACACTGACCGAAGTTCATTGCACATACATACATTTGCTGAAAGTTTTAACCACCAATCTATCCAACTTTTGCAAATGTATAAATGTATATAATATATGTGTATGTATGGTGAATCACATTCATAACACAGGTATTTTTAAGGCAATGAGCTTCAAAAACTAAAACCTATGTAATTGTTTACATTTATACAGATATGTATGTCCACTACATTCCAAATATTTTACAAATTACAAAAAACATCTAAAATATGTTTTATTTCTAAAATCATTGTTGGTTAAATTTGAGGAAAATTCACATATTTAAGACAATTGCTCTTTCAGATTAACTATATAAATTATACTCTTTTGTTTATAATCAATGACATTTCTAGCCTTTCTAGCACCCTAGGCAAGATTAATACTGTTACCCTGTTACCTTGTACAGGGACCTCCAGCAGCCCGCCACCAAGTCTGACCACTTTGACTCCTTTACACCAACCATAGAGTTTATTTGGGTGTCCCTCAATGTGACTGTGTATAGCACCTTTTTGGAGGAGTAGACAGGCTATTGTAGTTCATGTCAGTTTTTTAAAGTAGCAAAAA
Organism: Silurus asotus; assembly: GCA_024362625.1. Taxonomy (NCBI): domain Eukaryota; kingdom Metazoa; phylum Chordata; class Actinopteri; order Siluriformes; family Siluridae; genus Silurus; species Silurus asotus. Next base: position 876,300 of record MU530557.1, read on the forward strand.
GTTTTTCTCCGCTTGACAGTTTATAGGCAATTATTGGACAGGGGCTTGTGTCCAGTGTTGTTTGCTCCAGTAGAATTCCACTATTTTCCTCTGGATCTCTTTGATGAGTGTTTCCAGTGACTCAATGTCTATGAATCTGTGCCACAGCATAAAAGTGACCAGGTTGTTGGCAACCAATATCATTCCACTATAGGACAGCTGGGGCAGGCCCCAAGTCCACCAAGACAACTTAGCAGCTACCTTCTACACCATTCCCTCACAGTTTCTTTGTAGGTAGTCATCTCCTCCTAAGAATACACCCAAGTATTAAATGCCTTTTTTATCAATGTAGGTTTCCTATTAGTCTGGGAATTCCTTTTCTTGCCACTGTCCTGGATAAAGCTTTAATACTTACTTCAGATTATCTGCTCCTTAGTATATTGCTAGACTATGAGTAAGGGCCTGCTGTTTCGTGAAAATTGTCATCTGCGTAGGCTGATAATACCAGATAGACAAGGTGACGGAGGCAAGATTGAGATGGTTTGGACATGTACAGAGGAGGGACATGGGGTATATCGGTAGGAGAATGCTGAGGATGGAGCCACCAGGAAGAATGAAAAGAGGAAGGCCAAGGAGGTGGTTTATGGATGTGGTGAGGGAAGACATGCAAGTAGTTGGGTTGAAAGAGGCAGATGTAGAGGATAGGAGGATGTGGAGACCCCTAATGGGAGAAGCCGAAAGAAGAAGAAGAAGATATTGCGAAGCTTTACAGTTGTCCCGACAAAGAGCATAATGTATAGTGTCTTATAGTGCATAGTGTCTTATTCTCCGCTTCATCACAAAAGGACAGCTAAGCCCTACCCCTATCTTGAGCAGAATGCAAGCCCCAGAATATAAATTTAATCCACAATAAAAACCTTGTACTTATCCCAAAGCCTTCGGTGTCACCTACAAGAAACACATTGTCCATTAATGTGTGCTCAGAAACCAGTATGTTTGGCTTGGGTCTATGACTGCATCAATGTGTCTGTGTACAGAAATCATACAGGCCTCCAATATTTCTAAATACTGAGGTCACATTCTTTGGGAGGAGAGATAAAACTGCCCATGTACAGCTGGTAGGTAATTTTCCATTGTTCATAGACTATTTAAAAATCTTAAACAAATCTGTTCCCAATATTCACCAGAAGTATTTATAAAATTTGTCCGAGAGTCCGTCGATTCTTGATGCTTAGTTGTACTGTATCAGACAGTTCCTGGAACTCAATGTCCAATTCAAGTGTTTCTGCTTGTCCTTTGCTTAGTTTTGGTAGTTCCTTCAATATCTCCTCTCTGCAATGCAGATTAGTGACATCCTCACAGTTCTTTGTAGAGGTTTACTACAATGTCTCTCATTCCCCTTGGTGTCATAGTTGCAGTTTTATCTGGTTTTCTGTTCTAGATTGAAGAAGTAGGAGGTTGGGGCATCAATGTCTTTGATGTTGGAGATGTGGGTTCCCCCTCTCTATTCAGTTTTCATTAAATATATTGTTTTCTAATATTTATATCTCCCTGTGTTATTTATCAGTGCTTTTTGTGTGTGCCGGCAGAATTTTTTATTTATGATTTCCTGACCTTCCACCATGTTCCTAAGGAATCAAATGCCACCTTTTTCTGTCTCCATTTCTCCCAGAAAATTGTAAAATGAACACAGAAGTCCTGGTTTCGAAGCAGTTTAGCATTAAAATACCACTAAGATCTGGGCTTTACAATGTTAAATAGCATAAAACCTACTGTGATTGGAGTTTAAACCAGGAGACACACAACTAGTATCTGGACTTCTCTTTGTGTCTCACTTCCTTCGCTGCACACTATTAATCACATTAATAGTGAATACAAGAATTTGCATTACTTGCACTATTGGAACTCTAACTGGAATGGACTAGCACAGGGTCACTTTTTACAAGCACATGGACACTTTAATGACAATTACGTCACACTGAGTCACTTTAATCTGTACTTGTCATACATATCCATCCATCCCTTCTGTTAATTCATGCATGTATATACATCTATATGCTTTTTTGCTAGTGTCTATTTATATATATATATATATATATATATATATATTATTCATACTTATAGTCAGAATATATTTAAATATACTTTTATTGATTAGATTCTTATTATACTTATATTTTTATGTTACTAAATTATGTTTATGTTACATTTCTTTCATGTTTACAATTTGGACAGTCGTAAAAAGCATTATATAGAATAATGTTGAAACTTACATCACTTATTCTTGCCGTGATTGTCTTTAGCCATGTGTATTGTTTCACACCCACAGTCGTTTCTCTCCAGGCATCTAACAGACTGCATGCTTTAATACCCTTGTCTAATACTTCACTGGACTGTATGTGTGCTGCCTACGAATATCGGTCCACTGTAAAATCGTCTTGGCCCATGGCTGTAGTGAGGTTACCATTATTAATTATTGCATCCCTAAGTTTATTAAACATTTTTACTCTTTCACTGTTGAGGTTTAAATCATAAACATTTACAAATAAAAACTGTGTCCCTCTGATTTTTGCTTGTAGCATTAAAACCCAAACCTGCTCTAGCTCAATGTGCAGTGTGATATTTGCTTTTACCCTTTTTGGAAAAATAAATGCTGCCCCTGCACTGAGGTTTTATATTTTTTTTACTCATTTATTATTATTTCTGCCCCCATTAATGTCACAAGTTCCTATTCTCAGGTTCTCATTAAGAATTAATTAGAAAAGAAAGAGAGAACAGAGAAGGACAGGTGTACAGAGACAGGAAAAACCATGTGATTTGATTTTGCCATTTTTTATTTTGCTTTTGAAAGGTCTTTTTGTTATTTTTCTTTCCATAACTTAGTTACCAATTTTCGCAAGCTATATCATTTCTTTTTGCTTAGTTCCTCTAATGTAGCATCTTTTTGTAGTTTTGAAACTGACAAAAGGAATCTATCTGTGACTGGGAGGTAGTTAGCAACATCCACAATCTTTTTGAAGGTTTCATCTAGGAAGTTGTTTATCTCCTCTAATGTGTATAGACAGCACCCAGGAGAGCAGTTTTAAAGCACAAACCAAAACAATGGTGTAGATCCCAACAAACAGTTTAAAAACACAGTCAAAAGGTTCAAGTAGTCCAAACATGGAAGCATTGAAGGCCAGGCAAAAACTCTAAAGGATATCTGTTATAAGGTCTTCTTCAGGAACATCAGCACACGCCACCTGAACGACATGACAATGTGAGCTGTTCCCGAAACGACCAGAGAATCTTTTTCCACACACAGTATGAGAGTCTCTCAGATGCCTATTAGCAAACTCCAAGTGGCCTTCAAAGGGTTTTTCACTAAGGAGAGGCTTTTGTCAAGCTACTCTGCCATTGAGCCCTGATCAGTGGACGGCTGCAGTGTTTGTTGTCCTTCTGGAACTTTGTCCTATTTCTACACAGGATATCTGAAGCTCAATCAGAATACCATTGGGTTCTTGGTCACCGCTCTTACAAAGGCCCTTCCTCCCTGATTGCTTAGCACCTGGAAGACGCCTGGTTTTGCCACACTACGTTTATTTGAGAATTATGGAGGCCACTGTGCTCTTGGAAATCTTCGGTGAAGTAGAAATATTTTGTAGCATTCCCCGAATCTGTGCCTCGCAACAATCCGGTCTTTAAGCTCTGCAGGCAGTGCCTTTGACCCCATTGCTTGCTTTTTGCACCAAAATGCATTGTTACCAGTGAGGATTTTTTTGTGCTTTTCCAAACCATGTCTGATCAATAAACTCACATGCACACTCCAGTCAATTTGTAAAAACATCCCAGCAATGGTCAAGAGAATGAGGAAACACCTGAGCTTTTTTTCAAGTGTTTGAGATTTTTCTGTTTTTTATTTGTATAAATATGAACCAAAAAGGGTCCTAGAGAATTCTTAGATCTTCACAGACAGAATAATGGTTCATGTCATTAGTTAGAAAGCATTACATTATTGTGTCAGTGTTACACACAAAGTCCATGCATGTGTTTTTGCTTTTAGGTCTGTTTATTTTTCAAAAAAACTTCTACAATAATAAAAGAATGGAACATGCTGACGGAAAAAAAAAACATGCCCATAAAAAAACCCCTCATTCCTTGTTTCGCAGGTACTCTCTGTTAATCTTGCAATTCTACAGATGTGCATCTCATCAGCCAAGCTTCAGCTTTCTTAAAGTCACAGACACACATTACGCATACTGTGCAGAAAAAGTTTAAAAAAGAAAAGAAAATTACAGTTTTTCACAGTTGTTGTAGAGCATTTCTTAGATCAGAAACGAAATTCTTAAAACTACTTGTTCAAACTCATCATTCAGTCACTTGTGTACATAAAATTCTTTGTTGTTGCTTTAATGAAATTGCGAATGCTTTAGTATGTTATTTTAATCGATTGTATACAAGTGTCTGCTGTTTCCTACATTAGCAGTTGTTTATGTCATGTTGATCACAATATATTATACTAGTTTCACCTGAATAGTCTTAACCCCAAAAAACATCTCAGCATCAGTTCACTGCATAAGTAGTTGAATGCAAAATGGTTAAATCAGTTGTCATCATCTGTTATCTATAATATCCATTCAACTTTTTTTTTGTAAATATGACTTGACTTGTGCTGATGAATCTTGAATTCATCAATGAAGAAGGAGTGTATGGCATCAGATCAACCAATAATCAACTAGTCCTCTAAAACAGGTCAAAGGTGAATCTTGTGAACCTTCAATTGGAGAGTGTATACAGACAAAGCAATACAAAGAATTACAATTTCTGAAAATGGATCAACAACCAAGTAACAAACACTTGTATAGTACAGTAAAAGTGTGAATCCTGTCCGGTCTCTTGCAATCAATATAAAGCAAATATGCAATCAAATAAATACATTTCTTCTGTTAATTTATAGATGCCAAATAGAAGACATCCAAATTTGTGCATTTTTAATCATTGTAATACAAACTGTAGTTTAAATCAAGAAATACTGAAACTGTGTGCCTTCGTATTGGCAACATGACTCTCAACTGTTTTGAGAAGGCATTTACTGGTTTGCAAATATTAAAGATTTTTGGAGAAAAGCTCAAAAGCTGCTTTTGAGCTGTTTTTTCAAAAACACTTAATATTTGCAAACCAGTTAAAACCTTAATAATTGCCCAAAATCGATTTATATGAATGTACCAAAGCATTTGCAATTTGATCAAAGCAACAATAATTGTTTTTAAGATGTGCACAAGTGACTAAATGACGAAGTTTGAACAAGTAGTTTTGATAATTTTATTTTTGATCTTAGAAATACTCCAAAGGAACTGAAAAAACTATAAGAGCACCACACAGATAGAGATAATGCTTTACATCTTTAATAAACATCAGACATCATTTTCTTTCTCCCACATAAAAAAGTAATTGTATATCCAGGTGGAATGGGTTCATTTGTAAATTCTAAAAATGCACGTTAGCATATGTGTACACTAATGTACATTATGTCAGCATACACATTATTATTTCTCTTTTTCCACCCACATTCCAATATGTTTTCATTCCTGAGCAAATTATACTCTTAACCAGACCCAAGTTCTTCAAGTGGAAAGAAACCCACAAAAATTCTTTTTCCAAAGAAATCAGCCCTCCCTTTTGATACTTCTCCTAAATTGCCAGTATAACAACATTTTCCTCTGTGCTCTATGAAATGCATTCCAGTGTTCTGTCTGACTGAGACTTCCTAAAGGACTGGAACTGCAATCATGGAGAAGGGCTCTTTTTCCAGCAGTCAGCAGGAGCTATGCACACATGTGAGTCATATAATTATTTCTAATCCAGCTGATTTCATTATTTCAACAATGTGATTATAATTTTTTTTTATGTTAACAATATAGTGCAAACTGTAAAATATAACTATGTACTAGTGATTGTTTAGTTACTCAAAAAGTCTAAATAATTTCACATGTTTCCTTACTGGTTCAAGACAACAAAAAACAGTGCTACCATCTGAGACTATTTCTACTCATTTGTTTGTATATATGACTGTTTACAAAAAGACAGCCTTAAATAAATTTTAATTAGTTACATTATATAAAATGTTAAAAAAAAAAAAAACAAGTTGGTTAATTTTGCAATTAAATGCAAAAAAGCAGACAGCCTCAATGTAAAAAATCCAAAACAAGATTAAAAAAAGTAAAAAAAAAAAAAAAGAAAAAGAAAACGTGGTCCTATAGTATCAACATTGATAAGTGCATGATTAATATCTTTTTGGCAAGGCATTCCATATATATATATATATATATATATATATATATATATATTGTGTGTGTGTGTGTGTGTGTGTGTGTGTGTGTGGATTGGAACACCAGGATCTGGTCTTGGTTTGTGTGTAAATTGAAACTGCATGGCCGTCACTTATGTTTTTGTATTGTAACGACACGTTATAGATGTAGTTGATGTCGTCGCTATCGGACGCTGAGTGATTTAGTATACAGTTTACACTTCAGATCTCTGGCACAGGATCCGTAAGCGGGTCCTTCAACCAGTATTCCCTCGGAAAATGTTTCCAGCTCGGGTTTTTTTTTCCTTGTTCATCCTCTCATTTTTTCCCTCTCAGTTACAGTAAACATAGTGCTGCAGATATATATATATATATGCAAAAGATTTAAAGCGTGTTCAAAGTAGTTCAAACCTACATGGCTCCAAAATAGCTTGAATTCTTTAACAAGAGACGTCGCTCTTTCTGTGTCCAATCAAAAAACAGATCTGGCAAGATTCACTGATTCGCATTGGTGAATCAGCATAAAAGTTATGTGATGCATCGATTTAAAAAAGTGTGCATCGGATACAATTTTGGCATTTATACCGCGATGCATAATTTTTTTAGATATAATTATTAATAGATGTTATTGTTTAGAAAGTGACCATGAATTTGTGAACATTCGATATGTAGATTGATTTCTCCTCGCTAAACATTCCCGCATCCTGAGAGTCACATAGAATACAGATCAACATGGCAGAGGTAGAGCTGCAACTTCCTGCAGACCAACAGAAAAAGAACGTCTGGTTGTATTTAATCTTAAAATTCTTTTTTTCAGAAGGCAATTAGATAAATTTATGATTGGCATAGAATCACATTTTCTCCATTGCATCGTATTGTGCTGAATCGAATCGAAATCGGACCGATCGAGGTCTATATATATATATATATATATATATATATATATATCTTGATGTATTTTATGTGTTTTTTAAATAATTGTATGTCCCCCACTTCTTTGAAAGTTTACATTTCTTCGTTCTTCCAACTTCTTTCTGTTTATGCTTTCTTCAGGCATCTGTATGTTTTGGATTAAGATTGTTTATTACAGCTTTGGTACATTTTAACCAGGTTTCCATGCAGAGAGACATTCATCTTCAAAGTAATGTTGGCCCCTCTGAATATTTGCCCTTCTGTTTCCTTGCCTTTCTAATAAGAATTTTACTAGGCTGTCGTATTTCAGAGAATATAAATATTTGCAAAATGTTCATTTCGTTGTATGTGTCAATGTCTTTTTATTTATTTGCTTATAAATGGTTATTTTTGTTAGCTTTAGGGATAAAGTAAATAGTAGAGACAGTAAATTATTGATAGAAAGTTCTCCTGTCATCTCTGTCTCTGCTGATGAGATAAAGTAGTGCAGCATGAATAAATACTTCTCAACTCTCAACTGTTCTTCAATACATTCATGTCTATATAAAGAGAGACATGGCCACTGCAAATATTAATTTTCTAAGCTTGTTTTAATGAAACTAAAATTAGAACAACAGCCAAATTTTAGGCATTGGATGAGGAGTAAACGTGTGAACTTTATTTTATTTTAAATCATTGAATCTTTATGGACAGAATAGATAATTATTTTTTTATGTTAACTATGCTCCATTGTACTATAACTTTGATTTATTACACAGGGACATTGTGTTCCTACACTGCCTTTTAAATATAATATGTTATTATATTTTACTTAATAAATGTTAATTTATTTATCTATTTATTTTGTTTTACTTATTACTATTTAATTTTACTTGATTATTATAACCTTATTAGGGCTCATTATTTTATTGTTTTCATAAGGTTTTACATATAATGTCTGTGTTTGTTCTTTTTTTTTTTTTTTTAGGTTGAGCTAGGGAAAAAGAAAAATGCTGGATACTGTAGTTACCATTGTGTTGCCCTAATTCTAGGCTTGTTTTTCCTCATGCTGGCCCTTTGCGTTTTTAGCCTGAGGTACATTTGGAGTGCAAACCCTGAAAAGGTAAGATAGTCTATTTGTCTAGAAATTGGGATGATAATCAGACCATGCATCTAAATCTTTCCTATATGCTTTCATGATAAATGTTATATAAAGTTTAGTATGCAAAACACAAAATGGCATGTCAGATAAATGTGTTGGTACAAAACTAGGCCATGTTCTTACTACAAGTCTTTTAGGTAAGTATGGAAAATTTAGTAATTAAATAGGGATTTTGGAGGTGTCTCTAATTTGTTCAATATGGAGTTCAACACTGATACAAACAATGTGATAAGACACTCTTGCCTGAGGAGCCATCAAGTCTTGGTCATTCACGATTTAATTTAATTCAACTCATTTTTATTTCTATAGTGATTTTAACAATGGACATTGTCTCAAAGCAGCTTTACACAGATGTATAAAGAAACATGTTTTCAGCCTTGACTTGAACAATGATGCTGGGTCTGAGTCCTGAAAACTAATTGGAATACTCTCCTATATTCCTGCATTTTCTAGTCTAGCATGGACGATATTTTGCCCAGTGGTCTCAAAAAAACTGCAACACAAAGAGACACAGGCCTGATCAGAGGCCAATTGCAGGTCATTTACCACTTTAACCAGCACAGTCTCTGTGCTACGATGAGGCCTAGATCCTGACTAATACCGTACATTTTAAAAATTGTTATTCCTAACTAGGTGTGAGCATAACTTCTATGCATCCTTTTCTAGAATGTTGGAGAAAAAGGGGAGGCTTGATATTAGCCTATAGTTGTACAGCTGAATGGGTCAGGTTTCTTTATTAAGGGGTTAATAACTGCCAGTTTTGGTCTATCTACTCTTTTGTCCAGTGGATGTGGCATCCTTATTTTTCAAATAGAATATTGATTCATCTGACCACAGAATAGATTTCCAATTTGTCTTCTTTGTTTCTGGATCATGTTCCATAGAGCTTCTTTTTTGCATGATATTGCATTAGGAAACTCATTTTATCTCCAATGATGTTATTGGCCTGTTGCCATTTAACTTAATTAGTTGCAAAATCCTCCTCTAGTTGTTTCTTTTTCACCTTCCTGGATTGGCTATACAGTGGTCCCCCGGTTATCGAACGGCTCGGTTATCGAACATTCCGGTTAGCGAACGGTTTTCCGAACGAAATTTCGGTCCGGTTAACGTAAAAGTTCCAGTTACCGAACGCCACCCACGCTGCCCAACCCAGCGCGAGGGGAAGAAACTGCTTCCGCTTCACCCATCGCTGAGTAAGCATCTATCGCAACTTCTGTTTGTGAACAATATTGGTGATATTTAGCGGTAAGAACAGTTATCATTTTGTTTCTTACTCTTGTAAAGTTGTTAATTTATACTTTTACCGAGCCAACACAAAATACCCGCAGAGATCGGGATAATCCGGGAAAAGGCAGTCCATAAATAATATCCACTGTGCTTTACGGAGGAAGCCCGATTGCGATCAGCTCAATGTGGGCGGGGCACCCATGAGCGAAGGTAAAGGGCATTCTCTGAAGCACCATGACAGCCACCGTGGCAGGGGGATTCCTGAATATTAATACGGCTAAAAACAGGAAAAAATGGTTAATTATTGGGTATTGGTGGGTAATTGGTTTTCCATTATTTCTTATGGGATATTTAGGTCCGGTTTTCGAACATATCAGATTCCGAACGGTTTTAAGGGATGAATTAAGTTCGATAACCGGGGGACCACTGTATTTAAAAAAACTTTAATTAAATTGACTTTATTTTATTCTGAATTATTTGTCCTAAAATTAAATAAATCTGTACAGATGAACTGTCATTTTAATTAGTTAGTCTACTATTAGGAGAAAGGACAAAAATAAATAAATCAAAGGACAGATAAACAAGATTGAACCCAAAGTGTATGACTCACTGTGTAACAAATTCACCAGTATCACACTGGAGAACAAATAGACAGGCCATAGTCAAGTCAAGTCAAGTTTATTTGTATAGCGCTTTTCACAACAGACATTGTCTCAAAGCAGCTTTACACAAATCAACAGTGATGGTGAATGGTGCGAATTTGCTACACCAAGCAGAGCTTTCATTAGAAAAGAGCCTCCACTATCATTTTCACCCTGGCGCTTTCCTTTCCAGTATTCACGCCAGGACTTACCACACACTTGTGGTTTGGGACACCTTTCCTTTTCGTTGTCTGCAGTCCCTCCTGGTTTGAAGATGGTGGAAAATGCTCCCAGATTCCAGGTGGGCGGGCATGTGGGTGTTGAAGTAGAAAAGAAACTGCCTGTCCCTGTGTACACGGACATTTGGACTTTCCTGGAGAGGCATGGCAGACCATGCAGTGCCTGTTTTTGCTGCCGATCCCATCTCGCCACACAGGACACAGTTGGCACCGCAGCGGCTGCAGCACTCCTCGTTGATCTGGTCCTACTCCCCTTCCTGGCATAGTTTTCCTGAAGTCATACCCCTCTTCCAGCACAGGGTTTCAGCACCACTCTACCAAATCCATTGGCACCGCACTGGAAAGAAGATAGACAGGCGATAGTTCACCAAGCAGAGCTTTCTTTATTTACTTTTATTTTCACCATGGCGCTTACCTTTCCAGTACTCATGGCAGGGCTCATCCACAAACTCGCGGTTCAGGATGTCTTTCCTTCTCAACGTTCACCGGCAGTCCCTCCCGGATTGGAACGCACTCCTTCGGCTTCCGCCCGTCTCGCTCACGGATCAGTGCACTTTCTCTTTTAGAGCCCAGCCGACTTTTCTGGTGTCCACTCGAGTTTACTCGCTAGCCAACACGTCTCATTCACCGGCGCCCACCCATGCTTAATTAACCTTTCGGTGACCCTTCCGCTCATCTCTTTGCTTGGTTTGTCTCTCTCTTCCCNACTGAAACAGAGCACACTGATTAGTCTCGTCAGCTGCAGGTGTTTCTTACAGCTCGTTCAGGCCGGCTCCGCCCTCCACTCGTGCACAGCTGGTATACATTGTCTATATCGGAGATGACCAACCTAGGGCTTACCATTCTATATATGTAAAGAGGGGAAAAGTAGAAAAAAAATGCCATTTGGAAAAACAACGACCAGACTTACTGTATTACAAATTACAGAGTAATGTTTATTATGTATTTATTTATAATATAAAAAAATTAGATAAACCAAATTAACTCTAAATTTTATATAATGTTAAGTTTAATGCAACATATATTGTCGACCCACAGTCCTCCATAGCAAAGGCTTTTCGTACCTAATATCATAATATCATTAATTTTAGTGACTGGATGGCAGAGAGAAAATTATTGGAACAACACTCATTAAAATGTATTCCCCCCTCCAAAAACATTAAAAATTTTAATAAAATACAACTCACTCACCAGAGATGCATAGTCATAATTTGCACCGCTCCTCAGAGGCTGTAAGCCAGTGTTACAACTCGTATTTACTGGTCTGGAAGTGACGAGTACTCCCTAGACAAGCTAGCTAGCTTCAGGGTTGGCTGACCTCTTCTCACAATGTCTAGCTTTTCTTGAAAATTGATTTTTAAGTATGTCTGAGACCAAATCAATTTATCTTCCTCCATAGGTATAAAAAAGTCTATCTCTGATGTATTAATGTGTGCAACACGCTACACAATTGTTTGCCAGTCGAACTTGGCTGTGACAGTTTCTCTCTAACCAAACAATCAGAGGAAGAAAAAATGCTGGGGCCAGGAAGCTGGCCCTGTGAGATGAATTTGAAATCTCATTGGATAAAGAAGCAGATACATTCATTATAGATTACAATCATAAGCACTACTGCCTTTGAAGGCCCTGGGCAGATTAGATTGACATGGCAGCACATAGAGACTGAAATCTGATTAGACAAAAAAATCTAACATACATGTACTGGAAGCAGTGCTGCAAAGAGAAACGCGACAAAATGAAGAGAATAAACTGTTGTGAATAAATTTATTAAATTTTATGGATGAAATAATATAATTTAGGTTGTAAATGTGGGTCAGTGCCTCTTAAAGTGTTTAGGCCAGCAGAGAATGCTTTGCTGGCCCTGACCGCCCACCACTGATTTTCAGACCTTTGCATAAACAATAACAGAGAGGTAGTTTGTTGTGGTCCATTTCCCTTTGACATTATTTGCCAGAATATAAATACTAAATAAAAGCCTTTTCACTTCAATAAGCACCTAAAAATAAACTTGCTCATTTATAGTTCATAGTTTAAAAGAAACTATAATGCCCTTCTATAAATCACTCTGAAATCTGAAGTTTTTTCTAAAGATTTTTTTTAGTCTTCAGATTTTATTTCTTTGTTTTCTTTGGGAAACCAGACTTTTATGGAGTCTTTAGCAAGAATAATTATCATAGTGGAGTGACTGGCCTAAATAAGCAGCTGCTTTAGGTACTCCCTTAGGGAAAAACACTAACTTCACTGACACTCTAAAGTCAGGGGAAACATACTGACTATAATTAAAGGACAATCTTACTTGATTTCCCACATCAGGCTCATTTATCCACTTAGTGGGGGCCTGTTTCCACTCCACACAAATAGAAAGATGGAACTCACTGCTCTGACGGGAGTTATACTTTTTAAGCCCCAGCCTGTTGAGCAGCAATAAATAAAAAATAAAAAATAGTCAAGTCAAGTTAATTTCTATAGCATTTTTCACAACAAACGTCTTAAAGATGCTTTACAGAATTTTGAGGGTTAAGGTGAATGGTGTGCATTTATCCCTGATGAGCAAGCCTGTGGCAAGGAAAAACTCCCTTAGATGTTATGAGGAAGAAACTTTGAGAGGAACCAGAATCAAATGGGGAACCCATCCTCATTTGGTTGACATCAAGAGTGTAATTATAAATCTTGAAACAATACAGAACACTGGAGAGTGAGAACTAACATGAGCATTGGAATGTACGAATATGATTAATGTTCTTTCTACAGGCTTTTACAGTCATTTGTGGTTATAAAACTAGGAGCTACTGAGCAACTTAAAAAATAAAACTCACTCTTAATGCATGTCAAGATGCTTTCCTCGGTTACATGTCTTACCTACATTTGCTGGCGGTAACACATAATACATTAGCGCTAAATTGAAACCCCCAAGCTAGCCAAATGGAAAAAAATTAACACAGTAGATTCACATTTCTTATTATATTTAGAAAATACCAGTTTTTATGTGGGTCATTTTATTTTATTTTATTCACAGAATATCTGGAGCTCAGTATAGATTCCCTCTCCTATCGAGTCACGCTGACAGCGAGGAGAATCACGCCAGGTTCAGACAGGGACAGTGGTTCAGTCCAGGTTGTGCTTATGAATGCTAAGTTTATTGGCTCTGGTAATTTCTGTAGTACATCTGGGACTTCTCATGATGAGGGATTTTTAGGGATGGGTTTCACATCTGCGGCTGTGTATGCAATAATGTATCCGTACATCAAAATGCTGTATTGAAAAAAAGCGACTCTGGGTGGGGATTCCCTTAGGGGCCGTGTCGTAAAGTTACTCTGATGACGGACGCGTCCTTAATGTGCAGGGAGCAACTCTAATGGTCAGATCTGTGAACAGCGTTTGGCCTCCACAGCTGATCTAAAGGCATATAAGCTACTTAGAGTTGTTGCCAATGTTTTTAGCGCTAAAACATTTTCTGATCATCATAAAGGTCCAGCATGTTTAAGTGAAAACAGTTCACGATGGTCACTTACATCAACTGGTAAGGAGGCATGCGCATACGTTTTATAAAGGGAGCGTGCCATAAGAGGCTGATGTCTAAAATTATGGTCCCACTGTGGGATCTGTCTAAATTCTTGGAGGCTCATCCTCAACACCTTTTCAAGCCATTGAATGGTGTTGAAGCTAAAGTTTCTCTCTCTTAAGACAGCGCTGCTTGAAACTCTGGTGACAGCTAAGTGTGTGAGTGAGCTGCAAGCCCTGTCTGTCAGTCCATCTTGTTTGCAGTTTGCCCCAGGGCTCACAAAGGTTTCCTTTCACCCTAACCTGGCATTTGTATCTAAAGTTGTGGTCTACTCTTATAGATGTCCTATTACAGATATTTCAGCTTTCCACTTTGCTTCATTCTTTTCTCTGAAAGATGAGTGGTTGAATTCCTTATGTCCAGTGTGTGCTCCCCATACATGTCGAGACAACAGCAGGCTTCAGATGGAATGACCAGCTGTTTGTGTCTTAGGCAACTGCCCACAAGGGGAAGCCATTGTCAAGGCAGTGGCTGTTGTTGATGCTATAGATAGAGATATATCTCTTCCGTTAACCTCATAGCAGAGGTTCTCAGACAACTGAAGGTGTAGGGGCCCACTCTACTAGGGGCATGGCAACATCGTTGGCCTTACTTAGAGAAGTTTCTGTTCAGGATATTTGTGCAGCAGCTAGTTGGGCTACGCTACACACTTTTGGCAATTTTATAGACAGTCCAGAAGGTCAGAGCCCATGTAATTAGGTATAGTGGGATTACCTGCAATTTGGGAGTGGTCTATATCTCCCATTGTGAAACACCAAGCAAAGTAGGAAAAGAACGATGGGTTACTTAACGTAATCCATAACAAAGTGAGGTGTTTTACCAACACTTTCCTCCTTGCACAGGGATGGGAAGAAATCTCGCTACAATGACGTTGTAAGGGGTCGACCTGTGTCTGTCAAGACAGACATGATGTCATAGCAGCTTCTGTAGTTGGTCATGCCCAAAGCAATTCCTTGTAAAAAACCTCACTCTGTTATCAAAGAACCTGGGATTCCGTTAAGGATCCCATCGATGTTTGGTGCAAGCTGAGATGCATTATTGATTATCACAGTGGTAAAAAGTGATTTTTTCATTTATTACATCCTTCATGCTAGCTCAGACCACTTTGTCAATTTTCCTTTGTCTTCCTTTAACAACTAGTCATTTTTACCAACAGAGCTGTCACTCACATTATGTTTTTTGCACCATTCTGTGTAGAGACTGATGAGTATAAAAATCAGAGATCAGCAGTTTCCAACAATTTTCTTCATTCTGTTGTGTTATGTAAACATCAACTGAATCTCTTGACCTGTATCTGCATGATTGTATGATTTGTGTTGCTGCACATGATTGGCACTGGTAAGATAAATTAACAGATGTTTCACAATATAATAGATATATTCCTTGATGACACAGAGTCAGAGCCACCAGCATTAGATAACATGATTTATTTGTATGGCAAAAGCATAAGATAGAGACAGAAAGATGGAAGAGAAACAAAGGGAGGAAAAAATATTATTATGTGTGCTAGTTTCCCATTGATGTTTGCATGGATGTGCTGAATATTGTTAAAAAGGTGCAAGCAGGATCAAAAACAAGTAACAGCATAACTTAAATGGAGTGCCTAAGGACACAGTTCTTTTAAAATCAATAATCAATGTCATTTTATATTCAATATAGTGTTTTTGTATGAATTTAGAAAATCATCACAATCGTTAGCTATAGCACAAATTGTTGCCTTAGAATAAATTCACTGCAATTTCCCGACACAAACCCTAACCCCAGTATGCAATTTAAGATGGAATTGGATCGTTAATTTTTTTAGTAGCAAAAAAAAGACTATTCTTGTCCTCATTAGTAGCTAATGCCATTCATCTAACCACATTATATGCATCTAGAAGGCTGAAAGCAGAGACCTGCTGCTCTCACAAGCTGTTTCTAAATGGCACTTAACCACTTGAGGTCCTGAGCATACATGGGAGAATTATGCACAATGGACCTGGGAACCAATGAGAACAATAGTTTCTGCCTGCAGTAGAGGTGACTTGTGGTAATTTTGTTGCCCACTCATTGTTAAAATGATATTTAGCTCAGTATTTCATGTCATATTTATTGTTTCCTTATTAGCTTCCTGAGTACTTAGGAAATGCTGAACACTTTGTGTGGACCCCACTGCCATTTCCATGGGAGAAGATTGATCTGTATTCACATTGCTAATTTATTCAGAAGAGTTAGTGATATAATCCAATGAGTTTTGTTTACACTGGTATTAGTCACTTATACTTCACTAAGGTAGTGGAGAATGAGAGTAGGTAAAAACAATATTTAATTACACATCTTTGTGATAAAATTGGTGGGGGACAAATATTCACTATTTACATTTGTTTATGATATTAGTTTCTATTTTCAAGCTACTGTATATGCCTAGCAATACTAAGCAGACCATTTTCCCCCTCCTGAATGTAGCTTTATTCCCCACATAGTCAAGTGTGATTTATGACTACAGTAATTTCTTGATGTGTGAGAAGCCATGTATGTGCTGGTAAAAATTAAATACTGGTATATTTAAGCAAATGAAAGAAAATGCTGGACAGCCACAACTGAAAACACGGAAAGGCATGGGTCACATTGGGAAAAGGGAGAGAAAGTAGGTAATTGCTTACCCCTGTTGATAAAAAATTTTCATCAATAAAAGATGCATGCTTGGGCCTGAGACGTAAGTTCTCATTTGAAAAGCTTAAATATAGAGCAAAAGGATGGCACCTCTAAAATATTTTTCACTAGGTCCATGAAATTTATCTATACAGTTAAATGTATATCTTTATTTTTGGGGTTTAAGTGAAAAGGTATTTTAGCTCAGCTTTTGATTACACTGTAATTTTGTGTGGGACAGAATATGTTTTAAATACAAAACTATTTTGGTCATCCTGTCAAGACGTTACATATTTGTGAATAAAAAAAAGAAATACATTAAATAATTAAAAATGTTATACTATTTGTTTACAACGTTGGTATTGTGATTAAAATAATAGGTATGTTTTATATTTTTAACCCTCAATTTAAGTAAATGAAGAAATATTCAAACCAAATATGTGAAGGCCTTTGTCCATCAATTTAAAACCATAAGAACCCTGAAAATATTTCTGAATCTAAACTATAACCTTACAAAGAAACAATATATATGAAATATTTTAAAAGAAATAGAACTCCCTTAGCTGATGATTCTGTAAATTAACTAGTGACCATTTACTTTCATTTTTGAAGCCAATTTCTGTTTGAAAACAGCTGGCTGTCTTCATTGTGTTCATCACAAGCTGCTCCACTAAATGAGTCTGGCAGCCCTGAAAGCATTTAATCCCCATTTACTTTAAATATAATGTACATGCAGGCTGACAGGCCTTGTCATCAATGTCCCCATCCATAACTTGTTTTATCTCTGAAGATAAAAAGAAATCTAAATTTGTCTCTACAAGCTCAGCAGCAATGCATTTAGTGAGAAGACTACAGAAAGGCTTGCTTTCTAAGACTAAAATTTACCCATATATATTTTCTTAAACATTAGAAGGGAAGCAGACCAAGCATAGATTTGGGCCCCTAGCCAAATCAGGTCTGTTCCCTGAATTGAATATGTCTTCCTCACATGAGATTCATTCAAATAGGCTTTGGTAAAGCATTGGCATAAGCCCTATTTGTGTATAGCATATATATATATATATATATATAGAGAAGACTACAGAAAGGCTTGCTTTCTAAGACTAAAATTTACCCATATATATTTTCTTAAACATTAGAAGGGAAGCAGACCAAGCATAGATTTGGGCCCCTAGCCAAATCAGGTCTGTTCCCTGAATTGAATATGTCTTCCTCACATGAGATTCATTCAAATAGGCTTTGGTAAAGCATTGGCATAAGCCCTATTTGTGTATAGCATATATATATATATATATATATATATATA
>MU530557.1:901139-918375 GCA_024362625.1 Silurus asotus
CTATATAGTGTGTGTGTGTGTGTGTGTGTGTGTGTGTGTATGTATATATATATAAGAGAGAGAGAGAGAGAGAGAGAGAGAGTTTTCTTTATTTTCATGACTATGAAAATTGTAGAGTCACACTGAAGGCATCAATGGCTATTTGACCGTTTATATATATATATATATACACACACACAGTGGGTATGGAAAGTATTCAGACCCCCTTACATTTTTCACTCTTTGTAAAATTGCAACCATTTTATAAAATCATTAAAGTTCATTTATTTTCCTCATTAATGTACACATAGCACCCCATATTGACAGAAAAACACAGAATTGTTGACATTGTTGCAGATTTATTAAAAAAGAAAAACTGAAATATCACATGGTCCTAAGTATTTAGACCCTTTGCTCAGTATTTAGTAGAAGCAGTCTTTTTGGGAAAGATGCAACAAGTTTTTCACACCTGGATTTGGGGATCCTCTGCCATTCTTTCTTGCAGAGCCTCTCCAGTTCTGTAAGGTTGGATGGTAAATGTTGGTGGACAGCCATTTTTAGGTCTCTCCAGAGATGCTCAATTGGGTTTAAGTCAGGGCTCTGGCTGGGCCATTCAAGAACAGTCATGGAGTTGTTGTAAAGCCACTCCTTCATTATTTTAGCTGTGTGCTTAGGGTCATTGTCTTGTTGGAAGGTAAACCTTCGGCCCAGTCTGAGGTCCAGAGCACTCTGGAAAAGGTTTTCGTCTACCACCACAGCATGATGCTGCCACCACCATGCTTCACTGTTGGGACTGTATTAGACAGGTGATGAGCAGTGCCTGGTTTTCTCCGCACATACCGCTTAGAATTAAGGCCAAAAAGTTCTATCTTGGTCTCATCAGGCCAGAGAATTTCTCACCATCTTGGAGTCCTTCACATGTTTTTTTTAGCAAACTCCATGCAGGATTTCATGTGTCTTGCACTGAGGAGAGGCTTCCATCAGGCCACTCTGCTATAAAGCCCCGACTGGTGGAGGGCTGCAGTGATGGTTGACTTTCTACAACCTTCTCCCATCTCCTGATTGCATCTCTGGAGCTCCGCCACAATGATCTTTGGCTTCTTTCCTAATCAAGTCCAATCAGTGTAATCAAACACAGCTGGACTTAAATGAAGGATGATCAAAAGAAATGGATAGCACCTGAGTTAAATATATGAGTGATATTTTTTTCTTTTTTAATAAATCTTCAAAAATGTCAACAGTTGTGTTTTTCTGGCAATATAGGGTGCTATGTGTACATTATTGAGGAAAATAAAGGAACTTAAATAATTTTAGCAAATGGCTGCAATATAACAAAGAGTGAAAATTTAAGGGGGGTCTAAATACTTTCCGTTCTCTCTCTCTCTCTCTCTCTCTCTATATATATATATATATATATACACACACACACACACACACACACACACACACACACACACACACACACACACACACGCGGGCTGTCAAAATTAACGTTTAAATCCATTAATGTCAATTAATTTTGACTGCACTAATATCATTAACATCAGCATTCTGTTTGACCCTTTTTATTACAAATATAAATAAATACAAATATTTTATTAAATTATAACTCAACAGACATCTTTATTTACTATAATAAAAAAAGAACTCCAGCTTAATCTTTTTTTTCATCACTAAACATTTGCAGTGTTGTGTTTGTTACTAAAAAAAAAGTAACTAGTTACAGTTACTCTGTCAGGCTGACGACCATGACGCGGAAGCAGAATTAAGTCAATCATAGTTTATTTACACAAAATAACCAAAAACACTCACACGCTGAGGAGAGAATCAAACAAAGATATCCGCTCGAGACGAGTAATCCAAAATGAAAGTAAAAGCCGGAAACTAAAGTACAACTCCAATGGAAAAGGGTAATCCACACAGTACGGAGTTTGGAGTTCGGAGACAGAACCAGCGGGGAATACTGGCGGTCGAGCAGCCACGGGAATCACCAGCATGACATTCAAGAACTGACAGCCTGTGACCCGAGAACGTAAGTTTATATAGTTTGATCTGTAACGAGCCACAGCTGTTGGTCGTTCGGGCAGGCACAGGATAACAAGGTAGCGTGACAGTTACCAAGGGAGGCGTAAAAGGGTGAATCTCTGACAGCGGCCGAGGGAGGTGTGGCAGTGGGCACCCTTACATACTCGTTACTTAATTCAAAAAGTAACTCTGTTACCATGTTGATTACTTACAACAAAAAGTAATGTGTTACTATTAAAAGTTACTTTTTAGTTACTTATTTAAAGAACGTTCTTTGATGTTCCCATTAATGCGCTTTTATGCGTTATGGTTTACAAACACAAAACTGACTTGTACACAAAGTAATTTTTAAACACTATTTTATTAAAGTCAGACCAGCACAAACTGAATATATCACAAGGATTTCTGAAATAAATAACAAAAGAAGCTGAATAATATATTCACAATCAAAAACTAAAGTGGCTTCTGCTGTTGTGTTGAGCTCTTAAAAATGTTCCTTTCACAGCGTAAGTATGAAAACTATCAACAATGTAGAATAGAACACCGGGTTAGCTTCTAGCTACTAGCTCCTCAGGCATGGAGGTCCTGGAGGAGCTTCAACAGATTGAAGTTGCTGTTTATCGCAGTAGATACGAGCTTCGAACCAGAAAGACACAGCTTGACTTAAAAGTTTTTGTCTTTATACTTAACTAAAGTTAAATAATGAGCATATTTCCACTTTGAGAAACTCGTCTTGCTCTCGCCTCGACTCGCCATTACTGCGGCACAGACCTGAATAAACGGAGACACGCCCACAAAATGTCTTCTTCGTGTTTACAGTGGTTTATCCACCAATCCTACAATGCGACGCTGCTGTAATCAAGTTAGGCTGTAGTCTACACTTCAGCCGAAATTAATTCATTTATAAAAGTAATGGGTAACACACCATACGGTAATGGTAACGAAGTTACTTTATTTTTAAAAGTAACAAGTTACAGTATTAGTTACTGTAAAAAAGTAACGCGTTACTAGTACTTATGACAATCATGCAATTAATTTGGACTTGCCCCTTCATGATTTCTTATATATACAGGGAGTGCAGAATTATTAGGCAAGTTGTATTTTTGAGGATTAATTTTATTTGAGGATTTATTTTGAACAACAACCATGTTCTCAATGAACACAAAAAACTCATTAATATCAAAGCTGAATATTTTTGGAAGTAGTTTTTAGTTTTAGCTATTTTATGGGGATATCTGTGTGTGCAGGTGACTATTACTGTGCATAATTATTAGGCAACTTAACAAAAAACAAATTTATACCCATTTCAATTATTTATTTTTACCAGTGACACCAATATAACATCTCAACATTCACAAATATACATTTCTGACATTCAAAAACCAAACAAAAACAAATCAGTGACCAATATAGCCACCTTTCTTTGCAAGGACACTCAAAAGCCTGCCATCCATGGATTCTGTCAGTGTTTTGATCTGTTCACCATCAACATTGCGTGCAGCAGCAACCACAGCCTCCCAGACACTGTTCAGAGAGGTGTACTGTTTTCCCTCCTTGTAAATCGCACATTTGATGATGGACCACAGGTTCTCAATGGGGTTCAGATCAGGTGAACAAGGAGGCCATATCATTAGATTTTCTTCTTTTATACCCTTTCTTGCCAGCCACGCTGTGGAGTACTTGGACGTGTGTGATGGAGCATTGTCCTGCATAAAAATCATGTTTTTCTTGAAGGATGCAGACTTCTTCCTGTACCACTGCTTGAAGAAGGTGTCTTCCAGAAACTGGCAGTAGGACTGGGAGTTCAGCTTGACTCCATCCTCAACCCGAAAAGGCCCCACAAGCTCATCTTTGATGATACCAGCCCAAACCAGTACTCCACCTCCACCTTGCTGGCGTCTGAGTCAGACTGGAGCTCTCTGCCCTTTACCAATCCAGCCACGGGCCCATCCATCTGGCCCATCAAGACTCACTCTCATTTCATCAGTCCATAAAACCTTAGAAAAATCAGTCTTGAGATATTTCTTGGCCCAGTCTTGACATTTCAGCTTGTGTGTCTTGTTCAGTGGTGGTCGACTTTCTGCCTTTCTTACCTTGGCCATGTCTCTGAGTATTGCACACCTTGTGCTTTTGGGCACTCCAGTGATGTTGCAGCTCTAAAATATGGCCAAACTGGTGGCAAGTGGCATCTTGGCAGCTGCACGCTTGACTTTTCTCAGTTCACGGGCAGTTATTTTGCGCCTTGGTTTTTCCACACGCTTCTTGCGACCCTGTTGACTATTTTGAATGAAACGCTTGATTGTTCGATGATCACGCTTCAGAAGCTTGGCTAATTTAAGACTGCTGCATCCCTCTGCAATATATCTCACTATTTTTGACTTTTCTGAGCCTGTCAAGTCCTTCTTTTGACCCATTTTGCCAAAGGAAAGGAAGTTGCCTAATAATTATGCACACCTGATATAGGGTGTTGATGTCATTAGATATATATATATATATATAAAATTCCTTCCATTTGTTTGTTCCCCTCATCCCCAGCCATTACTCCCTATTTCTACAAGATATATTTCAACTGTCTTATTATGAATTGCAGTTGAGATTTCTTCTAATAACTTATTTCTTCCTCATGATTATGTGTTTAAATATGTTCAATAAACATATGCTGAGGCAGGAATAGGTGTATGTAGATTTTTTTTTAGAAGATATAAAAAGGCTATCATCAGAGTACACAACTAAATTGAAGAGCATTGGGTGTGTGGTTTAAGTAGGCCCAACGTTAACCATTTACATGCCAAATGAAGTTAAGCAGAAAACATCATGTGCCTGTGCAAGTTTTTATGATTAATCTCAAATAAAAAAACATTTCTAAAATACATTTGTTTTTTTAGTATGCTTCTTTTTATGTCGTCTGCAAAGAGCTCACAAAGCATGTACAGGATCTCAATTTTTAAAAGCAAAAAGCCAAGGAATAGCTTCACATAACCTCTATATATTAGAAATCCTTAGTCAAAGCTTAAAACTAAATATTATAAAAAATCTGGAACAACATGAAGATGGCTATTCACAGGAAGATTTCTTTGCAATTCCATAGGTTAGTACAAGTCTACTACAAGTCGTCACCACCCTCACCACCACCCAAAATGTTGTTTCCTACAACTACTGATATGTGAGCAATTTTTTGGCATGTTTATAACACTTATAATGTTTTTCTTTAATCTTCTGATTAAAATTTAAATTAGATCTTATGTTAAAAGAACAAATTCAATCAAAAGCGTTTATATTTTTAAACATTAAAAGATATGACAGACATATTTGTATTAGATGGCTGTCTATTACATTTTGTGTATACTTAAATGAAAATATTTAAGCTATTCAACAGGCAAACAGCATCAAATATACTGTAAGAGGTTCATAGGCCAAGGAAGCTGAACAGTAAACATGGCAGCACACAAATCAATACATTTTTCAAGGTATCCTTATAAGTACAAATAAATAAATCTCTCCTATATATATTTGCCTTGAACCACTACCCTGCATGTTTTTTTCCCTCTTAAATATTCCTAATCTCTTTTAAAGGCAAACTCACTGAAAGCTAATTAAATGTATTTATTAACAAGATAAAACTACTTTAACTCACAGTCAGACGTCACACTGTGCACACAACTGTACCAGTGCAAAAGATAAAAAATGTGATGGAGAAAGAGTGTGAAAGCAAAAAAGAAAAGAAAAAGATAATTTATAAGGGTTTTTTTTTAAGCATTGTAAGATGGTTCACAACCCTCAAGCCTTAAGTACTCACTGAAAAGGCAACAATTTTGTCCAGGAAAACATAATCAGTTACATTTTGTCACCAATTACAACCCTAATTCTAAAGAAGTTGGAAAAATGTGTAAAATGTAAATAAAAACAGAATGCAGTGATATTTTGCTCACAATTGAACATAGAAAACATTTAAACTGTTTCAACTGAGGAAATGTACTATTTTAAGAAACGAATAAAGAAATTAAAAATGTTATGGCCACAATGCATTTCAAAAAAGAATGGATTTGGTGACAAAAGAGTTAATACAAAGAAACAGTTAGATGACTAGATAATTTTGTAATTAATTAGGGTAATGTGCAAAAGGTCAGTAACATGGGAATTAAAAAGTATCTTGGAAAAGTAGAGTCTCTGAATCCAAATAAAAAAATTCATTTTGGAAACCAGGGACCATCTGGCATGCTATCAGTGCTTAGTTAAAGCCAGAATCTCCAATGGTATGGCAGTGCATTAGTGCCTAAGGAATGGACAACATGCACATCAGGAAAGGCACCATCAATGCTGAAAGCTATATAAAGATTTTGAGATACAGAGAAACGTATGCTTCCATTAATATGATATCTTTTTAGGAAAGGCCTTACCCCAGTATACTGGGAAGGCCCCAGTATGCTAAACAGAATACTGCATCTATTACAACAGCATGGCTTCATAGCAAAAGAGACTGGGTGCTAAACGATCTTTCAACAATTGAAAACTTGGTGCATCATGAAAGAAAAATACAACAAAGAAGTGTATCAGACACAAATGGCACAACATTCCTCTCCTAAAACTCAAGCAAGTGGTCTCTTCCTTTCCCAGACATGTGCAGTCTTTTTTTGTTTTTTAAAGAAAAATGGATGCTATTAAGGTAGTAAATATAAACCTGTCCCAACTTTTTTGATTCATGTTGCAGCCATCAAGTTCCACATTGCCTTATTTTTTCCTAAAATGTTTAATTTCATTTTATTTTAAACATTTGATTTTTTGTATGTTCTTATGTTAATAAAATATGGGCTTATAAGATTTACAAATAACTATATTCTGTTTTTATTTACATTTTACACATCTTCACAATTTATTTTATTTGTACTTTTTCCACTTTATTAAAATGGATAACACCTTAAATAATACTCATCAGTTTCAATTAGCCACTGCAGTGCAGGTCATCAATTCTGTCAGCTGGACAAATCATGTCTAAAGTTACAGCCGTTTCAGTTACATATTTATGCATTTAATCATAGCGGATATACTGTATAATGCTGTGGAAAATAGAGTTAGTCTATACAATGTAGTGATCCAGCATTTTGTGTATAATAAATGTACTGGTTCAGAAAACCGAGTATTTGGTTTCCACAGATCTACAATTATGAGTACAAAGCGTTGCTGGATGGTGTGGAGACCGAGAGCATGATGGAGATCAATTCTGCTAAACAACTGGAAATCTTCAGAGTGGGCAATGGCAGTGAAGAGGTCATGGAGGTACATGATTTTCAAAATGTAAGTGTTACTGGCTTATGTAATAGTAGCATGTTGTTTGTGAAACAAAAGCCCCCAAAACACACAAGCATATGGAAGACCAGATTCATCTTGGATATTTTTTACATTAGTGGTTGAGATTTTACTGTTTAAAACCAGGAAAAATCTATCGTTATTGAGTCTCATTAAATTCAGGACCATTCAGAATATATGTGTGTAAAAACTGAAAGCACCCAGGCTGTACCCAAGGGAGATAGAAATGTGTAAATGAGAAGCAGGCATAAACTATGAAAAGCAACACTGCAATAAGATTTATTGGGACTAAATATGTAGGTCTATACCAGATCATGAAACTCCAGACAAATATTATTGATTACTTCCGTTCAAATCACCCTGGCTGTTTAACAATTCCAGGGCAGCAGACATCATAAGACACACAAACACACAAATATCAAATATAATGCAGACTGACTGGAAATCTCTTCACTTTCAGTAATTGTTGTGTTCTGACACATTTTCTAAATAAGTGCACATCCAGATTGTGTTACTTATAATCATGCTTTCTCAGATTATGCCTAGGTTTGGAAATGATGTGTTTTTTTGCCCACATGTGAACTGTTAGTGCCATGTTACTGCTACCCATGTTCATAGTCTTGTTACCTCGATTATTGTAATTCCCTTATTTTTGGTCTTACTCACACTTGTGTTTATACAGTATTTAGACAGACTTGTTTTTATACTTATAATGAGTTTCTTTAAGCTCCGTGACAACAGTCTGCTCCTAGCTTTCCATCACCTGTAAAGTGGCCTGCATCACTTTTAGGGTATTATCCAATAATTTATCAGGGATGTTGTGGATATTCCAGTAATAATTTGTCATCCTGATGTATCAGAAATAACAAGATACAAGGAGGAATTCTCCTGCCACAGTGTGATACAGCCATGTTTAACACATACACACACGATAAGTGTGATCTAATCATTCAATTTTGGTCCCTATAGAAAAATTGTATGAAATATAAACCACATCCCCAACCTTACTGATCCATTTTCATGCTTGTGTTAAAAAATGAAGTTGCTTTCAAGTGTCCATAACAGCTTTTCACATTATTGTTCAGAATATTCCTTTTTAATTTTATTTGATAAGATTTCCATATACATATTTCTTGATTGTATTACATCTTGTGAAGGGACTGATGGGTATCCGTTTTGCCAAACATCAAAGATGCTATATGAGGACTCAGACCAGGGAATTGCCCAAACTGACTGAAGTGGACCTGAAGAGTGAGTTTGAGGTATGATAAAGCCTGCCAAGTTTGGATGCACTAGAACTGATGAGTTGTTCCTACTGGTTAAAAAACATAGTTTTGCAATAAGAATAATAAGCAGAAGCAGATCCCATAGCAGCAAAAATGAATTTAGTCTACATCAACTCCACCCTTTTTTTTCCCTCATCTTTCCTCGAACACACCTCTACTCTTCGCCCTTCATCTTGCCTCCAGCATTTTTCAAAAAAGTATAGACTTCGGTCTCCAGTGTACATGAAACCATCAGAAAGTCCACAATCCCATAACCCCTTTGTGGCACACATCAAATAGTGTTTGCTGTCAATCCTGAGCTAATATTAATTTTTAATCATCTCCACTGAAGGCTCAGCTCAAATAGCCTTAAGGAAAGAGTGAGGTCCTTCAGAAAGGTAAGCCATTAAAATGGTATTTGAAGATGTTTGCTCCGTAAATTTCACTTGACTCAGGGTTGAAGTGATTCATTTCTTTCTTGGGACTTAATGGCTGTCTGTGATGCTCAAGCTCTATCAATCAGACAGACAATTTATTTGTGGCACTGAAAATAACAGGCAACAGTTTTCAGAGATGTCTTTGGTCTCAACCAACCACAGGTTTACATTTGTTGGCATCTTATCACACTCTGTGCACCTTCCTATACTACAGTGAAGCTGAGCAGATCCATTGTCATATCAAGTCTCTTTGATTCTATGAGCAGAAGGTATTACAGACAAAAACAGCATGCAATTTCTCTGGCTCATATTTTGAAATGCTAATCCCTGTTTACAGATACTAATTAAGGAAGCATGCACCATATGTCGCTGCCATTTTCTTCTTTTCACACATTGTAAAACCTAATTAGACTTCAGTTCAGTCTAATTGAGTGAGCAAGAGACAGAGAGGAAGAGACAGAGATCATAAAGGATTATAGAAATTATAGAACAGCACACAACCTTTTAAAACTAAACTAGGACACATCCACATTTGTGATGGGCTAAAAATGTGAACTTTCTAATGGAATGGTAATCAAAGATAGCTTTAGTTAACATTCCTACCCTATGTTAATCTTGCAGCAATAAAATACATTTAGCAAAAACATGAGGAATCAACTGCCAAAGTGCTACTAGGGAAAAAATAAAAACAGAGTGAGTGAGTGGGAGAAAGCAGCCTAGAGTTAGTGTCAGAGAGAGAGTGAGAGAGAGAGAGAGAGAGAGAGAGAGAGAGAGAGAGAGAGAGAGAGAGAGAAATTGTGAAGTAGGTATGGATTAACACTAGCATTATTAGCTGCTAGTGCAGTCCATAGGGCAGGCAGCTGCATTCCCGAGTCACACTGCAGCTCAGCAAAACAATACAAACTAAGAGTCTGCACACTGTTGATAAGGAAATAAAGTAGTCTTCAAATACATCCAGGTGAAAATATGACTAGTTTTCTGCCAGCATTTTTACAAATTCCCAATGTTATTCAAGGAAATGTTGAAAGAAGTAATCCCATAATTTCCCTACAGTCACTTACAGACCAAATGCAACTGATGAAATCTTAGTTCTGTTTATGGCAGAGCTGGTGCATCAGTGTCTTATCTTTTTTCCTGCTTATTTGCTATTAATTCCTTCTACATAAGACAATAAACTATTTTAAATATAGGGGTTGTCTTATACAATATATCAGTGTTTGAAATAATATGTAAAAAGATCTAATGTCTGAAAAGTTCCAAATTGTTAAATGTTTTATTCTGAGCATCAATAGTAAGAGTTTATTTATTTATGATGTGGTTGGGTTAGACAATTAGTAATTTTTTTATTACTATGCTCTTCCCATTAAGGGATGATCTAAATGTAAATGTAAATAAGGCAAATATAAAATGTACCTAAATCCCAGGAGACAATCACCCCTTGAATTTATTGGTGTTATTTCTTAAATATAAAGCAAATCTCATGCTTCAGGACCAGCAGCCTATCCTTCTATTTACTTATGAGGGTGGTGTGCTTCGCTTGAGCAGTTAAGAGACCCAATTAAGAGGTTTGGGGTGAAGCAAGTTTGGGGGATGTGAGTGCTCCTGTGCTACTTTAAATTTCAGCTTTAAAACAGCAGATTCTGTAGCTCTGCACAAACTGTCCTCCGAGTCATCATTAGTGTAGTGTTATGCTGGAGAGTGTGATGCTGGGAAGTATGGAGTTAGAACAGAGGTGATAAGGGTATAAATAATTGTTGGAGTGAATGGTGTTTAGAATAACGCTGAATTTTTGTGGCTTCTATACTGCCATTTTGATATGAGTGTCAATTCACAACAAATATATTTGGGCAACAGAAGTGACTTCTGCTAGAGCCAATGTAGTAGAATAAAAAATATGTATGTATGTGACCTAAAATAAATAATACCTCAATCATTAGCCCCAGGACTATAAATCAAGCAACTAATATACAATTAAGCATTAGATTTAGAAGGAATAACCTGGCAAAAACATTTTTCATGTAAGCCTTTTCTCTTTGTGCTTTGCAAATTAGAGGGAATTAGGGATTTTTTTTTGTTGTTGTTGTTGTTTGTAATGTATTTACATATACAGAAGGAAAATAAAATAAAGATTTTTTTACAATTACATTGTATAAGGTACTTTACACATAATCATTCCATACAATTGTGGTCAACAACATGCAAAACTGTACAATGTCTCTCCTATCCACAAAAGATAATTAATATCAATTTAAAAAATATATTTTAGAACACAATTAGATATCAGAACAGAGGGTAGGGAAGTGTTTTATTTTCCAAAAATATTTTTGTTCTGAAAAAAATGTATATAGTTTTAAAGTCATATGAACAAATGGTATATTGAAGGCATTGCTGATAATTAGTATATTTAATGTATAATAAAGTTCTTTTTACAAGTGCATCCAAGTCTGGCCTATGAAGAGAGACTGAAAATAAGTGTAATTTATGTCCTGTCTGCAGGGTGGTGAGCCAGGAGAGGTGAATATGCAGGTGGTGGACTCGTATGTGTGGATAC
This sequence comes from Silurus asotus, assembly GCA_024362625.1. Lineage (NCBI taxonomy): Eukaryota > Metazoa > Chordata > Actinopteri > Siluriformes > Siluridae > Silurus > Silurus asotus. Next base: position 912,701 of record MU530557.1, read on the forward strand.
CTGCTAAGCAGCCTATCAATAACAGAGAATTTTTGCAAAACTCCAAGATCTGGGAAATCTGCCAAGAGCTGCCCATCCACTGGATGCACCTGTCTCCTTATAGAGGTACTTTTAATGGAGGAGTTCTGGCACTAGTTTCCACTTAATTGAGCTCTGTGTCATACATTCCAAACCAGTAGAAAACCTAGTTGTATAAGACCTTGTTACAAGTAAACCTAAAAAGTGAACAGATGTTTAAGGCAGATTCTCTCGTCTCTCTTTTTCCATGGTGTTTCCATGTTTCAGTTAATATTATCTCACACATGGAAACAATAAACTCACTATTAAGTCTACCATAAGAAGATTACTGGAAGGTGGATTTAGTTGTTTTCACATACCTAAACCTGTCTCTTTCTGTTCCAGATGCAACATTCAGTGATATCAACAAGGTGAAAATGCAAGGGACTGTAGAAGCAAAGGCTCATGCAGTACGCCAGGTCAGGGACATCATGGATGAATTGCCAGTAAACGACTATGTAAGTATGAGCTTTCAAGAGAGAAGTTTGAAGAGACATGCTCAAAACACTGAATTGGCTATTCCTGATTTATTTCTTCATATTTTGGTCATTAAATGGACTTTCCTATTTCAAACATTCTGTGTCGACCACAGGGCATCAGGTGTGCTCTCTCCTCTCTCTCTCGCTCTCTCTCCCTATATATATATATATATATATATATATATGATTTAAACTAGGCCAGTTTCTTCCCATAGTGTCTAGCAGTAATAGAAGAGGATATTTAGCCTTCAAAGTCAGCACAGTTCCCTAAAGCCTTTGCATGAGCCTTTCTTGCCTTGCCTTTCATTTCCTATATTGCACCATGAAATGTACAAAGATTGCCTTCCAAGTTTACTCATTAATGAATAGATCTTAATATTTATTAAGCATTCTTTAATTAACTGGGCTAGACAAATTGAATTACATTTTTCTTCCTCAAAGGCAAAGCAGACATTCAATCATTAAATAACCCTTTCCTTTAGTCATGTTACGTATATAAATGCTTTGAAACAGCCCCCTAACTTCTGTCTAATGTCTGTTCTGAGACTAGAAACAAGATGGAGTTTAACAAAAAAGAACCTTAAAAACAGGCAGATTTATCTTCAGAGGACCAGGAATGCTTTACCTAGTTGCCTCATCTAATTGCCAGAGCTACAGTGTTTGGCTTAAGTGAAGTTAACTCAGAAAGGAAACCTCTTCCATGTTTGAAAAACATCTACTACAATCAGCTTTGTAATACATTCCAGGCAAGGCACATTCAAGACTAGGTTTATGATTGTGGACAGAATGATAACAAATTCCACTGGTGAGGATATGTGGCTATAGTAATGTCAGTACCAATTGAAAAAACCTTCAATTTACCCTTTTATTTTATTTTTTATTTATTATTAGCCTTTAGGTACTGTAGGCAGGATCATTTTCATGCAATAAATCCTATAACCATCACACAAAATTTATAAATAATCATCAAAGATTCTGTGACAGATGGCTCAAGACATATGAGGCTGACCTTTCTCACTTCTGTCATGCTGATGTGTTTCATGTCAGCACAGCCCTGGATAACTTTCACACACGAAACTATCATCCAACAGCTTGGAGGAAATTGCATTATGGTCCTTGACCTAAATTCCCAGAATAAGTCACTGATAAGTTAGTTTGAGCCTGATCAGCCTTCAAAATTCTGAGTATTTGATTGAGCTTGTTGCTGTGTAAGGTGAATTCTCTTATTTACTCTGGTTTGTACATCAGTGTCTAAATAACACTGTGCTAAACATTTGTCCTGGTATAAGAATGGTTAGGCTGATGGGTATGCACTGCTTTATCAAGGGGCAATTTGTAAAAGCACTAGACAGCGCAGTGTTCCTTTTAGGGCATATTTTAAAAACTTACATGCAGCAGAACTAATTGTTTCAGGCATAAATGCATGCATTATTTAGTACGCAGGAGCAACTGAGTGTCATGTATTTAACATTTTAATTAGTCTTGACATATTAAATGTGTTAAAGGTATGTTTAAGAGATGCTTAATTTATCTGTATGCAGTAATGTTGTCTGGTAATAAATTATAACAAGATAAACCCTGACAGACTGAAACAAATAAAAATGAATTGTTTTTGTTAAATGTCATTATTTTGCTTTTGTCTGGATCATATAAAATACAAAACAAAATGTTGTACCTCTCCTAACCTTTACTGACAGAATATCTATATTAATGGCATTCTAGTATAATGAATTTGTTTATTTGTGACAGGGAAGTTTTTCTTTTGCATTTCACATCAGAACAGTGCCATCCATAAAGCAAGGCTTCAAGTATGATGTGATTGATGTGTTTTCAAAATTTGGTGTGATTTATCTTTTGTTTTACAGTTAATAAAAAAGCACTGTTAATTGTGTTAGATCATATTTCATTATATTTTACAGTGATATACACTCTCAGGCTTTCTGTGTACCCGATAAAATAATCACTGGTAAATTGACAGCATTTCATGCTCATCCTGTAAAATGAATTATAGCTCTGCACTACAGAATCCAACCTTACATTATGAGTATCAGTAATTGCTTACATGGATTTAAAAGAGTAATACATCAAACTGAAAGGGGATCAGCATGGTTTCTCATACTTTTTTTAATGATCAAAATAATACAGTTGTCGGACTATTTATCTGTGACACTAATCGCAAAGACTCCACTGTATAGAAATATGAAAAGGTTGTTGTATGACTATAAAAGCAATGGTCATTTTAATTGCTTGGGTTACATAAAATGTAAATTATACTTAGATCAGCATGACAAATAGTATTATTTGCAATATATTTTCCTTTTAGGTCAGTGGTATTAACTGGTTGTACAATAGTGTTTTTAATCAGACAAATAGAACTGCATTGTCTCAGAAGAGTCTTTGGCTGCTAGAGATTAAAATGCAGTCAGATGAAACAGAGTCGTGTAGAGGGCACTATTTGCTAGTGCAGTGCTATAGAATGAAGTGGCCCTTCTCTGACTCCATCTCAGTGTAGTTGCTGATCAAAGGCATGGCACTCAACCCTAGCATGCACTCATGATTATAGTGGAGTAGACCAGGAAGCATTAATTCTACCCAATATACCTTTTGCACAGCTTTCATTTAGCTGTTCTATGATCATCCTACAAAAAAAAGGTCCTTCTTTGGCAATTATATTGATTATATAATATGATATGATAAAATATGATAAAATAATTAAATAGTAATATATGATAAAATAAAACAGTTAGGATCTTCCCTCATTTGATGGGCCTTCTTTCAACAAAATGTGTCCATTTAATTACATTATAACAATTCAGATTTGTTGGTGCCTTTGTTTGGTTTAAACAAATTTTTGTAGTGATGGAATTTTAATTGAATTATCTGATTTGATTTAGATCAGTTGTTTCCCAGTATTGATCTTTAATGGTTGAGTTAGTTGTGGTGGCTCAGTGGTCAAGTCACAGATAAAAAAAAGTAATGTGTATAAAAGCAATACCATTGCCCTGAGACTCTAGAAAATGTCATAACACCTGCAAAACTAGTTAACATCAATAGTCTGTGTGTTTGTTTTTGGACTCCCTTCTTTACCATTTCATCACCCTTTACAGAGTGAAATTGGTCTTCAGTTGGACAGCAGCCTAGAGGAACAGGGCTACTGCTGTCAGGACTGCCGGCGAGGGTATCGCTACTGTCGTCGCTACTATGAGCCACTGGGTGGCTACTGGCCATACCCTTACTTTTACAGAGGAGGCAGGGCCATCTGTCAAATTGTCATGCCATGTAACTGGTGGATTGCACGGATGCTGGGCAGAGTGTAAGAGAGCAAGGTACCACATAAATATAGTGCTGTGTTGCTTAAAGATAAACAGAGAACTCCACTGTGTGTCTATTCTATCTAATTTTCTAATCATTATTCTCAATATTTATATTCAATCTTTGCATTAAGTAATCATATTAATGTTCCTAATGCATGATTTTGGTGAAATATATTGTGTTAATGCAATAACCATTAAAAAATCTGTGTAGCTGTGAGGAATTTAATCTCAATGGCTCTTTATTGAGAAATCAATCATAAGTATCAATAGAGTGCTCTATAAAGGTGCATCTGCTGCATGGCTTTTACTTTGCTTTAAATGGCCCTGTTTGGTTTATGTCCTAGTCAATAGTAGATGTAAGGCATTGTATAAGCTTGCATAGACTGTATTGATTTACCTATAATTGCAGTAAAGTTTATTAAACTCAATCAAGGCAAAACTTGCACAGATACTGTGGTCCTTTGCTTTTGTTACTCTTTTTCTCTAGTACAAAAACAACTGTCTCAAAAGCATCCCATTTTTTTTTTTACATTTTTAAATTTTACCCAAATACAAAGAGCAATAAAAATCAAAATGTGTTGGTGTTTTTTTATTGTTGCACTTATCGTTCTTCAGAAAATTCAGTTTAAATACAATCTTCTCTGTAATTATTGGAACACCAAGGCCAAATATTTTGTTCTTGCCATACAATGAAGGTATTTGGTGTTTTAGCTCAAAAGATGAATAAATTCAGCTTTAATTTCCTGATATTTTCATTCAGATTTTTTTTCCAAAAATATTGAAAAATCTGACTGACATGTATTTTGTTTGCCATATTCACCCCATTAGATTAATTGCTTTATTGAATAGTGTCCACTTATTTTTGAGCTCCGAGGACCAACATTAGGACCAGGGAACTGTCTATGGGAGAAAAGCAAGAGGTCTGCCACTCAAGATACTGTTCTAAATGGTTTTTGCTCATTTTATATTTAGAGCAACAACGTTACATGTGCTACTAGCATTCAGTGTAGGAGCATTACACAGTGTAGTCCGGATTAATAAACTAAACCAAGAACATGTTATAATAACACACAGGGCAATCCACCCATAAGTGATCAAAAGAGTGACTTTAAAAAGCCTGTCTAAATGATCACTTATCCTGTATTACTTTGAGATTTTTTCCTATTTTATTATTCATATAAAGTCAGTGTAAATCATTCTGATGTTTACTATAACTGCACTTTTGCATATGCAATATTGTATGTTTAAAACACACAAAAACAGCAAGCACATGAGATGTACATCTAAACTATACAAATAAAAAATGGATGAAGTCAGGACTCACCTAAAAATGTAATTCACAAGCCTCCTTTGTCAGTGTCACTGACTTCTATAAGATCAGGATCTTGTTGTAATGTTTCCCACTACTGCAACATTCATAGTTCAATATTTTCCGATATTAGCAACCTAAAGGAGAAATTGCAAAAGAAATGCATCATACATTTGATATACTAAAGGTATGGTCCAAACTGTAGTTGACGCTCAAATGCACAAAGAAATTTAGATTGATTTTTAATAGAAGACTTATGTATTAATGACTACATTATGATTGTATTAGTACACACCTGTCTCAAGTCAGTGCAATTATATATATATATATATATATATATAGATTGAGGAAAATAAGTATTTGAACACCCAGCTATTTTGCAAGTTCTCCCACTTAGAAATCATGGAGGGGCCTGTAGTTGTTATCGTAGGTGGATGTCCACTGTGAAAGACATAATCTAAAAAAAAACAAAACAAAAAAAAAAAAAAAAATTCAAAATAATAAATTTTTTTTATA
>MU530557.1:926298-951683 GCA_024362625.1 Silurus asotus
ATATATATATATATATATACATACATATATACACATACATACATACATACACACACACACACACACAAACATTTGGTTAAAATATCTCAGACCTCAGACTTTTTTATTTTCAAATCCATAATATCGATCTAATATAATCCTGATAGTCAATGCACTTGAAATGACAAGGTATAAAAAAGGCCCATTTTGGTTTGTCTACTTTTAAGAGTAAGAGCATGTCAGCTTAAGATTAGAAACATAAACAAATAAGCTCTGTACAATTTTAAGGCTTTAAAAAACATCACAGTAGATAACAAGGCAGAGGTCAATCTCATAAAGCTCTATATATGTAAAAAATTTTACTTATTATATTGAAAATACATAAAATATATAAGCGGTGCCAAGTAAACTAAAATATACAACTTGCAATAAAACTAACATGTAGACTGAAATAACTTTATATATACTGAATGTTCCCAATATTAATTACAATAAAAAATTAAACCATTTATACATAATTTAGAAATTCACAAAATAAATAAATGTGTGGCCATTAACCAAATCTCAGTGGTATATCATATATTTATATACTGTATATTTTGTCTTACATGGCATTTGATTTATATAAACATTGATTAAGGGGTAATGGAGAAATACTCTGCTTCTAAAGCAGACAATTAGGGAATTTGTCATTGTATTTACTGTATTCAGTACATGTACAAAGGCATGTCTAAATAAACTGTCTTTTATGACAGAGAATGCCCATTTCCATAGTAACAAAACAAATCCTTGAAGAAACTTTGTTTTACAATATGAAAATAACCAGGTATCATCAATGTGTTGGTGTAGGCAAAGTCTGTTAGTTTCCAACATTTTTTTATCTGCATATTCTTGCATCTAATCTAAGATATAAAAAATAATTTGAACCATTTGTGCCAGTAACGGAAGGCACTTTTTCAGTCTGGGCAACAATAAACCTCAAGCAAACACTTCACCCTGCTTAAGTGAAAATATTTTCGAACCTACTATTTATTGGGTTTGTTTGATTCCATAGCAGCTGTCTGTCAACACTTCAATGTGCTATTTGGCTCCATTTTTGGGGGAGTATAAAAAACTGCAGGTCCATGGAGATTTCATAAAAAAAAAATAAAAAATAAAAAAAAGGCAAAAGGCAGAACAATTCCTGGTCCAAGAAATGGCTGAATTCTAATTACATGATAGCAAAATGGATTGAAGGTGATGCCACTGGGCTATCCAGCAGAGGTTTATATAACTATCCCTTAATATTCAAATTTAGGCACGATGTCACAATATTGTGAGTAAACAATAGTCCTTTGGTGACTTTCACTGGATTATTTAAGCACAGTTTGTGGTCTCCTGACCTTGGTATATCTTTAGGTTTCAGAGAGCTCCGATTTCACCTGAATGAACTGGGAAGTTGGTATTTGTACAGGCACTTGCGGGCATCCTAGCAACTCTTTGGCTCCAGCAATTTCACTCTTCACCTCCAGCTCTTCTACTGGGGTTAGACCCTCACTGGGGCTGCTTGCCAGCTCTGCCCCTGCCTCTGAGTGTCCATTAGAAAACTGGCACATTCCTTGGCCAGCAACACCAACAATCACAGTCCTATGGCCAAGCTCAGATAACCCTCCATCTGTCTCCTCCTTACATAGTGCATTGCCATTGACCAATGACTGCAGAAACTGTGGCTCCAGGATCTCCTCTTTTACCTGCAGCTTCTGAAGCTCTCCAGGCTTTAGCACGGTAGCAATTACAGTACCAGGCTGCTGTGCTACCACAGGATGCCCATTGGCATTAAGAGTAACCACACGTGTCAGTCCATTCAGAGTGTCGCCGTTGGCCAGTACAGAGGATAAGGGTACCGTCTGCAGTGTGACTGATGCTCCTCCTTGAGATCCAGATGTAAGGACCATGGGAACAGTGGCAGGCATGTTAATAGTTCTGAAAAAAGACAGAGAAAGTCAACAAGAACTAAATCATTAAAGATGCAGTGTTCAGTGGCCAAAAATCTATTTTGACATGTTCAATTCCATTAATTTTGTATACTATAGTGTAGGAGACATTTTCACAAAGCAGCTTTACATAAATCTGGATGTTAATAGATGTATGTAAAGGGTTGCTGTGGATAAGCAAACCAAGGGCAATAATGGTTCCCAGGTAGTGGAATTATAAACCTTTACAGTATATAGCAAAGAGTACTATATTTTGAAAGATGTAGAGTTTCATTATGATAATATTATGAATTGAAGTACTGAATATTGGCAATTTATTAAATTAAATTATCAATTTAAGCAGGAATGGGAGTCTTATGCCCTGCCAGCAGCCACAAGGTCATCTCAGTTACCACTTACTATTTAGACAATTCTATTCACTATTTAGCAGTGTAGGATTTATAGAGCATATTGCATGCAGGTTTAAAACAGATGTGCACAAAAAAGCTTTGTTTCTATTCTAAATATTTTCCTATCTATACTCACCTCATTGTGTGTGCAGGAGCAGGGACAGCAGCTCCCTGGTTTGGCTGCAGCACATGTACAGTCTGCATCAGCTGCTCACTTTGTTTGCATTTGGCATTCTGGTAGAGCACACTGGCACCTGGTTCCTTCTTTAATGCCCTGGTCTGTGTGTGGCCTGACCCTTTGCCCTGGGTACGTGATGCTCCACGGTTAATGACACGGCAGTTGGAGCGCTGGCTGCCAAACCCAGCGCCTGAGTCTCCACACTGCCCATCATCTTCATCAATGACTACTAGATCGGTGGGCATCTCCTTAAACTGGTACACAAGCCTCTGACCTTCAACTTTGGCCAGAATGCCCCTCTGGTAGTAATACCTAAGAGAAAAAAATAAAATAAAAAGGTTTGGAAAACGGGACTTTTTTTTTTTTTCAGATTTGCTTTTAATTGGGTTGCTCCAGCAGTTACCTGAGAGCCCTTCCCATAGTCTCATAGTTCATATCCGGCTTGTTCTTGTGCTTTCCCCACAGCTTGGACACAGCCTTGGAGTCCACTAACTTAAAGATACCCTTCTCTCGCTGTGTCCACTTGATATATTTGGGACAGGTGTTTTTATCTTGCAACAAAGCCAGCAAAAACTCCCACAGGTAAATTGTGTTACCTATCAGGAGAAATAGGAAAAGAAAAAAGTAAAATTCAATCTTATCTACAATTCCATATTTATCTTCACACCTCTCAAGATATATTTAAGAAATGGGACCAGAGGTACAATTTTTGTATTTATGCTCTTAACCATAATAAATCAATTGTATGCCAGCCCTGCACCAGGCCTAGAATTTGAAGGGCCAGGCAGGACATTATTCTTGTTTGTCATTTGCTTTGGCCAGAGTTGATTGAAAGCAGCAACCCAGAAGCATAGTCTAAGCAGCTGTGTCAGAGTGATGTATTTTCATGTGAATTACCTCCTCACTGTCCATGAGGGGCTCGAACAGAGTGACATCATTATGCACTCTGGCTCACTACAACTTTTATTTCACTCACAAACACAGCAATCACCTCTACAGTTAAGCAGCCATGAAGCTAAGCAGACAAGGCATAATAACTTTAGCACATGTAAATCTTGCTATTGGCAGGACATACCTTTTCCTTCTTTACTCTTTTTCTTTAGAGGAAGTGTAGGATTGGTGATAGGGGAACAAGGTCGCACTACCCTAGGTTTTCGCACTGCAAAAAAAAAAAAAAAAAAACATTAATAAATGTTAATAAAATGTTTCTACTTTAATTCAATTCAATTAATTTTTTTTTATTTGTATAGCGCTTTTAACAATGAACATTGTCTCAAAGCCGCTTTACACAGACAATGTGGTGATTAAAAGTAAATATGTTCTTTGTAAGGACGTTTGTCCCTGATGAGCAACTGTGGCAAGGAAAAACTCCCTGAGATGGCATAAGGAAGAAACCTTGAGAGGAACCAGACTCAAGAGGGAACCCATCCTCATCTGGGTTGCACCGAATGTCCTTTTGAAGATCTAAAATACTTTCCTATTTTTAAAATTATATAGAATAAGAATTCTCTTAATTCTATATAAAACTGCCTTTACCACATTAATACACTACACTACAATATATAGCCAAATTTGATAAGGTTTTAAGCAAGTGAGGCTATTTACTTTGTATTTGAGATGGCATATTCATCTGGTTATTTGTTCATTTACGGAAAATACAAATGCTAGGGTGGATTTACAACACTACCTACTGGAAAGTATGTGTTATTGTAGTACCTTTATTTTTCCTAGGTGGTTTGGATGGACTCTTCTGTGGAATCTCATCCATAGAGGATGTTTCTTCATCCAGAGAGACATCCATGCAGTCAGCAGAAAGTTGCTCTGGCCGCAAAGATATGTAGGTCAGGTCTGGTTCCAGCAGAGCTCCATATGTGTGAACTACACATTGTCAAGATAGATATAACGGACAAGCCAGTGTGTTATCAAAAACTAAGGATTCAAAAATGAAAAAAAATTAATATCTGTCACAAAGGCAAAGGTTTGTACTCCCTTCACATTTCAGAAACTATTTTAGATCGTCTTAAGGGACAATACTATAGAAATAAAACTTGGGATAGACCCTATACATTTTGTGTACATTGTATTAGAGCAGTTACAATTTTGTGCTTTGAGTACAATTCTCACATAATGAGCACTGGATGTTTAACATGGCACTTGTGGCTAAGAACTATCTGAGGACTTTATTAAAATTGCTGCTCTCCACACAGATCACTGAGTTACAGTACGTTGGCCAGGGTCATGCAGAGGTTTTGCAAGGTTTTACTCGAAAGGGTCAATCAAAGAAGTTGAGTCCTCCTGATGTACATCAGGTGCAGAAGCTAGCTTAAAAAAAACAGACACATGAGTGCTGCCCGCATTGCTTTAGAGGTTTCAGAAGTGGAAAGTCTACTTTTCAGTGCCCAAAAGGAAGACTCCTCTGAAACTGTCTCCACAAGCAGTTTGTTGAAGACAACCCGTCTAGGATCAGGAATTACTGAAACCATGCCCTGTGATCTGATGAGACTAAGATAAACTTGTTTGGTTCAGCTGGGGTCCTGCATGTGTGCTGATGCCCTGGTGAGGAGTACCAAGAAAATTGTGTCTTTCATACAGTCAATCATGGTGATGGTGGTGGTAGCATCATGGTCTGGGGCTGCATGGGTGCTGCTGGTTCTGGGATCTGCCATTAAAATTGAGGTAAACATGGATTTCAACATGACATTCTGAAGCAGAACATGAATCCCTTCCTTCAGAAACTGGGCCAAACGACAGTTTTTCAACATAATAACGACCCAAAACACACCTCCAGAGTGACAACTGCCTTGCTGAGGAAGGTGAAGGTGATAAAGTAGCCAAGTATGTCTTCAGACCTGAACCCTATTGAGCTGAGGACATCCCCAAGGAGAACGTAGAGAAGCACCATGTGTCTAACATGCAGCAGCTCTGTGATGTCATGATGGATGAGTGAGAAAGGATCCCAGCAACAACCTGTGCAGCTCTGGTGAATTCCAGGCCAATGGGAGAATAAAGGCAGTTCTACATAACAATGGTGCTCACACAAAATATTGAGAAAGTTATTTTTGGAGGACAGTAAATCTGTACTGCTATGCAAGATGCACATTGACTAGAATATATCCAAATTTCATTTATATTGCAATAGAATGAATGTCCATTGAGAACATCAAATAAAATTGTTGCTGAAATGTGAGGGGTGTACTCACTTTTGTGAGAAACTGTACATAGTAAATACATTTAGTTAAAAAATGTAAACAAATGCATTATGCTGAATTCTTACATTCTCACTTAAGAAACACAAAAGAAAAATCCTATGGAAAAAATCAGACATGCCTCGACCAACATAAAACATGTCATGACATACTCATGCGTTTCTCATCCAGGATGTTGTTGGGGGACTCCATATTCAGCAATGCCTCAGCTGCCTCAATGGTCTCTACATTGTCTTCTTCTCCAGAGACTGGAGTCTCTAGAGCCAAAGAAATGGGAGTTTACATTAGAGCTAAATATGTAATTTGTTATACAGAATAACCTTAAACATCAGCTAATCGTTCTATACCAAAATAAAAAAAAAAAACATTTTCAATAATCCAATAAAGACATCTAAAGCACTTTTTTCCCCTCTGCTTTAGTATTGTTCGTTTTCTTTGAAATATTTCAAATAGTTTAAAATGCTATTGGGTTATGTAGTTAATTCTACTGAATACTGATGCAAACCAAATCCCAGCTGATAATATTTATGATTGCCATGTGACTATTGTCATTTAATGGCAGACTCACCAGACAGCCCTACATCTCCCACCATAATGTTCTCCTCCACTTCATGCTGTAAAGTATCCACTATAATGCCATTGGTGACCTCATCATCCTCCAGCCCTGAATACACCTGCATGAGGTCAGCTGCAGGCACCTGCTCTACGATCACAGCTGGAAACACAGATGGATCATCCAGCTGCCAAACACACATGCAGAGAAATGGTATCAGCATATTAATGTAAATGTACCAGATAAATAGTGCAGAAACATATGCATCTACATTCTGTACCTTCTGTGTGGTTATGTGAGACAGACAGACAGATAGATAGATAGATTGATAGATATTGTGTGTGTGTGTGTGTGTGTGTGTGTGTGTGTGTGTGTGTGTGTGTGTGTGTGTGTGTGTGTGTAAAAAGAAAAGAAGAAAATATTCTTGGTATACTCCAGGTTGTTAGGAAGTAGTTTAAGTGCAGGGACAATTACTAAGATGTTTTTGCACAATGATGTGCAAAGATCCTTCAATGAAGCTCAAACCAATTTGCCCATTTTTCTCTGACCTCTCGTATTGGCAGGTGTTTCTGTTTTTTTTTTCTGTTGTTTTTCACACCATTCCAGCTATGCCTTGTCTATATGAATGTTTTTGACATGGATAGATGTTTTGAAGGGGTTTTCCTTACTAATTAAATAGTTCCGTGATTATTTAGTTTGATGGAATATTTGGAAAACAATTCAGACCTTTTATCTCCTTAATTTGCCTTGAAATAACGAGGAAACTGCGCACAACAGGCCATTAAACCGTTCACATCGTCTGTTATGTCTGTTTGTTACAAATCTTGAATTAAAGCTGGAAGTCTATATTTCAATCACAGCTTGCTGCTTTATTATGATGGTATACAGATAATTGTTTGTGGCATACTTACCCTGTGTAGAAGCACTCTAGTTGCATAGTTGAAAGACATTGGTTAGCAACACCAAGCTTCTCTCGAAACTTTGTGTACTATACTTAATATTTGATTGATTGTACTTTTGAGTACAAATAGCACTGAACACAGAATCATAGTCATTATGCAGGCTCGCATAAATGTAGCAAATCATATATTTCAGGCAACATTCTTCCATTGCTTTGTGAGCCAGTTCTGTTGCAAGGGCACTCAGCCACATACACAGTAAAAGAGTGATTGCATTGTATTTTCTGGTAACTTCTATTATAGAAAAAAATTACTTTACCGTAAAACTTTGAGCAGCAATACAATTCTAAAAATTCCAAAGTTTTTCCTTAAAATGGTAAATTACCTCAGCTAAAACATTTGGTATGTTTTCTATGTTTGATCATGAATTAATTATTGTTTTATGAGATTTTCAAATACTTGTTTTTTTGTTTACATTTTACATAACAGCCTACCTTTTAATTGATGTAAATAACACAATGACTGCACCAGAATTTAGACCTATTATGAAAGTCAAAAATATTTGAAAAATAATGTCTTTTGAGGTATACTATAAATTCATGTATACGTTTGCATTATACCACCAGGAGATGGTAGTAGAGTGCAAAGTACTAAACAAACAGACAAACATAAAAAGTTTTACATTTTACATAAAGTCGCATTGGTTTGTATTCACATGGACCTGGCTACACTAGATTACCATAAAGGAGATGCACTATCAACAATAAAACAAAAGCGAATTCAAGTTTCTTTGCTTTTAGCACTTTGTTACATAGAACAGAACTAGAAAGAATTGTCTCAACGTGAAGCTGCAAATGCAGGTCCTTCCTCTTTGCTGTAATCAAGTGAATTTCTAAAAGGGAAACAGCTGATAAGATCACATATTTGCATATCTGAGTTCCCTGTTCTTGTTGTCAGAACAAAACCGACAACATGAACATTTTTCTCTTGTAAACGTTTTTCTGTTTTACCTGTCATCTTCAGCAAACTGAAAGGCTGATGCAACACAACATACAATACTCCCAACATTTTGCCCTTATCTGAAGCCAACTCTAATTTAGCCATGATTAGGCCCAGAGCTAGAGCAATTACTTTATGTAGACTTATTCACTTATTCAACATAGAATAAACAAGTTATAGCTTGACTTTAGTTAAAAGATCATGTGTGTATATTAAGTTCATACTGTAAGTATTAAGACAGGCTCACAGTAGCTGCACACAGACATCCAGACCTAACATTTTTTCATGGTTGACTTTGCACAACTTTGGCTAATTTAGCTGATAATTAGAGCCCAGACAATCACCTACAGTACTCCTCTGTCAGATAAGAAAAATCAACAGGCACAAATTTTTTAACACATACATATACCCACAAATATAGGAATTTAAGTAGTATTATGAATATATTTTTCTAACAGGGAAATGTAAGAATGTATGGCACATCAGGAGAACACAAACAATGCCAGTAAGTGTGAATAGTGCAGTAATGCAGGAATAGTGAGGAGTGTGGTTTTTTTTTTTTTTTAGAACAATAGTAGGAACACGCCCAGTGACTTAACTACCAACAGGTCAGGCTGGTCAGGCCTGAAATCTGTGAACCACAAGACTGACTACATTGAACAGAGAACTGCTGCACTCTAGCCAATGATCTCCCTCTCTCTCTCTCTCTCTCTCTCTCTCTCTCTCTCGCTCTCACTCTTTCTTACACACATACACAAACACACTAGTGGAAAAAGCACACAAACAATGCAAACGCAAACCAAAAAAAATACACAGCATTCAAAAGATGACTCCAGCTGCAGGCAAAACAAATAACCTTTCTAAAATTCAATGGTTACATAGTGGATGTGTGAAAAAGTCTTAAGAAGTTTAAAAGAAGTTTAAAAAGACAAAATGTTGTGAAAATGCTTTCAAAAATAAAAGTTCTAATTAATTATTGAGTAACAAAATGTAAAAATGAATGAACAGAGAAAAAATCTAAGTCAAATCAATATTTGGTGGGATTTTGTAGAATCAAAAGTCAGTTGTATAATTAACCAATTATACCAAGCAGGTGCTAATAATCAGATTCAAATGTAGGCTAAAATGCTGTCATTAACAAACAGAAACAACCATGTAAGAGGTTTAAAACTGGTTAAGAAACAGCAAAAGTCTGCTACTAAGGTGAGATTGTGGAAGACAACTGTCACACACCATAGCAAGTCAGAGCACAGCAACAAAACACAAGTTAGTTATACTGCATCAGCAAGGTTTAGCTCTTTTCACGAACAGGCCATGTTGAGGACTGTAGATGCAGTAGTCAATCAATAAAACTTGATGGAGTGGATGAAAAGACACAACATGCTTACTACCCTTCGACATGTTTAAGCTGTCCAGCGATGCCATCAGGAAAGACCTGGTGGAAACCAATGGGACCCAGATGCACCAATTTACTGTCCAGAGAAGTTTGTTCAGAAGTGATTTTCAAAGAGGAATTGCGGCCAAAAGTCATACCTCCAACATGGAAACCAGGCTAACCAACCCAACTATGAACAAAAACAATGGGGTCTGGGGTGCAATAAAATGGCAGCCAGTGCTCCAGGCTGTAAAATAAAAAAATAAAAAAATGTGGCTGCAACAAAAAAATAAGATGTTTGCTGACGAGCTGTCTAGGAATAAATGAAAAGTCAAAAGGATGTGAGGAGGCCTACATCTACAGATCTATGGTTAGATGTTTGGAACAACCTACCTGCCGAGTTACTTCAAAAACATTCTGCAAGTATAGTTAAAAGCATTGACTTCTGGAGGCGATGGGTGTTCATGACAATTATTGATTTGATTCGGATTTCTCTTCTGTTGTTTTCCTTTTGTCAATTTATTAAACAAATTATTAACACTTAGTTTAGATTTTTTTTTTTACTTTGCAGCATTTTTCACAGCTACCTAAAACTTTTGCACAGTACAAAATATAAAGAACACACATTCAGTATGTGACCATTTCATTTTAGAAAGAGTTTACAAAAATGTGCTTGTTGAAAAAGTTACATTTAAATATTGGTTAAGATCATACAAGAAACAAAGACCCAACAGGTCTGTCTATTAGTTAATACAAACAAAAAAATAATATTCTTGAGTAATCTCCACCTCACCCAGGAGATTGTGGTATTGTATGAGGAAGTCAGGTCTGTCAGAGATGTATGTGAGGGTGGTGCAGGACATGTATGAGGACAGCGTGACAGCAGTGAAGTGTGGAGTATGAACGATAGACTGGTTCAAGGTGGAGGTTGGACTGCATCAAGGATCGGCTCTGAGCCCTTTGCTGTTTGCAGTGGTGATGGACGAGGTCAGACAGGAGTCTCCCTGGACTATGTTGTTTGCAGATGATATTGTTATTTGTGGTGAGAGTAGGGAGCAGGTTGAGAAGAGCCTGGAGAGGTGGAGGTATGCGCTGGAGAGAAGGGGAATGAAAGTCAGTAGGAGTAAGACAGAGTACATGTGTGTAAATGAGAGGGAAGACAGTGGAGTGGTGCGGTTGCAGAGAGAAGAGGTGGAGAAGGTGGAGGAGTTCAGGTACCTGGGGTCAACAGTAAAAGTAATGGACAGTGTGTTAGAGCAGTGAAGAAAAGTGTGCAGGCAGGGTGGAGTGGGTGGAGAAGAGTGACAGGAGTGATTTGTAATACAAGAGTATCTGGGAAAGTTTATAGGACTGTGGTGAGACCTGCGATGTTGTATGGTTTAGAGACAGTGGCATTGACTAATAGGCAGGAGGTGGAGCTGGAGGTAGCAGAGCTGAAGATGTTGAGGTTCTCGTTGGGAGTGACGAGGATGGACAAGGATTGGAAATTAGTTTATTAGAGGGACAGCGCATGTAGGTAGTTTTGGGGATAAAGTGAGGGAGGCGAAATTGAGATGGTTTGGACATGTCCAAAGGAGGGATATGGTTTATATTGGTAGGAGAATGCTGAGAATGGAGCCGCCAGGAAGGAGGAAAAGGGAAAGGCCAAGGATGAGGTTTATGGATGTGGTGAGGAAAAAAAATGCAGGTAGTTGGTTTGAAAGAGGCCGATGTAGAGAACAGGGGGGGGTATGGAGACTGATGATCTACTGTGGCGACCCCTAATGGGAGAAGCCAAAAGAAGAAGAAGAAGAAGAAGAAGAAGACCCATCACACAAAAAACACACAAACTTTCCATTTGAGCACTAACAGAAAGCCACAGTAACATCTCCTCCTTGCACTCAGTTTTTTCCCTTCCCACACCCTGTCAGGTCATAAGATAAGATATCAAAGTCCCAAACCTTAATCCAAAATCATAACCCCAACAAGCGCTTAGTAGTTATATTATACTTAAAACAACAACAAAAAAACAAATATAAAGGGTTATACAAAATAAATGAACTGATTTCATCACGCAATATATCAACTGAACGTTTCCGGAAGAACGACGCGACTACATTGCCCCTGTGTCAGCCATTTAAAACTTAGAAACCTCCTGTTTCAAATGGTGGAAAGAGGTGCTCTTTCAAATGAAATGCTCTTTGGAGCACCTTTGAAAGAGCATACTCATTTCATGACGATGCTTCAGAACTGAAGCAATGCGTCATGATATCGATTCATTCATATATGTGTGTGTATATATATATATATATATATATATACATACACACAGTTGTGTTCAAAATTATTCAACTCCCTCTGAAATTGATTGTTTTGGTCGGTTTGACATTGATTATGATCATTCAGTCATCCTGCTTACAATTAAATCAAAGAGGCACGTGTAGGTCGGACAAATATAACATTACATTTATAATAATATAACCACAAATGTCTTTTCTGAGCTCACATCATTATCAGTTTTATTCAACCCCCAAGTGACATTCAATCTTAGTACTTAGTACAACATCCTTTTACAGTTATAACAGCTTTTACACGTGAAGCATAGCTTGACACAAGTGTATTGCAGCGATCTACGGGTATCTTCGCTCATTCATCATGGGCAAAAGCCTCCAGTTCAGTCACATTCTTAGGCTTGCGCACTGCAACTGCTTTCTTTAAGTCCCACCAGAGGTTCTCAATCGGATTTAAGTCTGGTGACTGCGATGGCCACTTCAAAATGTTCCAGCCTTTAATCTGCAACCATGCTCTAGTGGACTTGGAGGTATGCTTGGGATCATTGTCCTGTTGAAAGGTCCAACGTCTTCCAAGCCTCAGGTTTGTGACGGACTGCATCACATTGTCATCCAATATCTCCTGGTACTGAAGAGAATTCATGGTACTTTGCACACGC
This sequence comes from Silurus asotus, assembly GCA_024362625.1. Taxonomy (NCBI): domain Eukaryota; kingdom Metazoa; phylum Chordata; class Actinopteri; order Siluriformes; family Siluridae; genus Silurus; species Silurus asotus. The sequence goes on from MU530557.1 coordinate 938,779, forward strand.
TGAAGCTTCCCAGTACCTGCAGAAGCAAAACAGCCCTAAAGCATGATTGACCCCCCGCCATGCTTCACAGTAGGCAAGGTGTTCTTTTCTTCATAGGCCTTGTTCTTCCTCCTCCAAACATAGCGTTAATTCATGGGCCCAAACAGTTTTAATTTTGTTTCATCAGTCCACAGAACACTATCCCAAAACTTCTGTGGTTTGTCCACATGAATTTTGGCATACTGCAGTCGACTCTTCTTATTCTTTGGGGACAGCAAGGGGGTGCGCCTGGGAGTTCTGGCATGGAGGCCTTCATTACGCAGGGTGCGCCGTATTGTCTGAGCAGAAACTTCAGTACCCACATCTGACAAATCTTTTCTCAGTTCCTCAGCAGTCACACGGGGACTTTTCTCCACTCTACGCTTCAGGTAGCGCACAGCAGTCGAAGTCAGCATCTTCTTTCTGCCACGACCAGGTAGCGTTTCAACAGTGCCCTTTGCCTTGAATTTGCGAATGATGCTTCCTATGGTGTCTCTTGGTATGTTTAACATCTTTGCAATCTTCTTATAGCCATTGCCCTTCCTGTGAAGAGTAATCACCTGTTCTCTTGTCTTCCTGGACCATTCTCTTGACCTCACCATGTTTGTAACCACACCAGTAAATGTCTAGAAGGAGCTGAGTATCACAGTCATTTTAAAGCTGCCTAATTGGTGCTTATTAGGCTTTATTGCTGCTCCCTGATATCCACAGGTGTTTTCAATACCTGATTGAAAACACTTCATTGAACCTCTGTTCTTCAGAGTGGTAGTCTTTAAGGGGTTGAATAATTATGTCAATGAAGAATTCACAAAAGAAACATTTACTACTGTATTACAAAACTAATTGATGTCATTTTAGTTGCATATGGTTCTTTAAGAAGTCCTTGTAGGATTTCATTCTGAATACAATTACAAATGTACACTAAATTCCCTAAAACCATTTACAGCATTGGGGGTTGAATAATTTTGAACACAACTGTATAATTTTCTTTTCAGAAGAAGAAGCCTTTATATGTCACATCACAGTATATATTACAGTACAGTAACATCCTTTGTACTATATAAATATCCCCATTTTTTTGGTTGGGGTCCAAACACAGGGCCAACCATGATATGGGTCCCTCTGGATAAGTCATTATAAATTACAACTATTTGACAAAATGGAAAGATATAAAAAAAAGCTTACTTTGGTTGACCACAGTTTCACAGTCCAGTCAAAGGATGAGGTGGTAAAAAGGTTGGAGAAATCAATGGGGCCCACAGCATTGTGGCAGCTAATGCCAGTGACTGGCCCCTGGTGGCCCTTAAACATCCTATTTATTCCAGCCTTACTAAACAAACAAAATACATACACAGGATCAGGGAAATACAACGGCTTCTAGAATTCAAATGGCTGGACGACTGAATACACTCACATGCCATGCCAAGAGGCCGCGTACACCGTCCCTTCTGTACTTCCCACAACAAAGTTATTAACTTCGCCAACAGGAAAACCCATGCCAGTCACAGCAATTACTTTAGACTTGTTATAATATAGTTCCATACTGTCCTGTGAATGAACCAGAACAAAAATCAACATAAGGCTATAATTATCTAACAGACAAGACATTATTGAAAGGCAACATATGGATATACATACTTGTTGGTAACAAGGGAAAAAAAGCATAAAATGTCTATATGCCTTAATCAAACCAGTCAGTGAGCACTTCTGCTTCTGCTTGTGGATAATATCAAGCTGAAAGACTTTAATTGCAAGAATTAAACCAAAACCAGTCAGGTTCTCAAGTATTAGGGGAAAAAAAACATGTCCAACTGTTCAAAATATTTATGGACTTGGGTTTACATCCAGGCTATACACACTTATACAGAAAAAATACAATGTGGTGATGGGCATCTGATCTATGTTGTAGGAACATTAATTTTAACTGAAAAGCAACAATATTTACCACAATATACCTAAATATTTTAATTGTTTTTGCTCACATTAGCTCTAATGCAGGTTTACTCGTATCTCCTATATCTTTCCACATGTGTCCATCTGATGTATTAGAAGGTTTGTCTTTTTACCTGTGGTTTGGATAGCATATCTAAACTCCAGGAGCACATCTTGCCATCTGTGGACACTGTGACCAGGTTGTTAGCATTTTGGGTTCCCACCACATTTATGCTGGACACAGGGTGCTGCAGAAAACATAGGAATGATTACTGAATCAAAACAAAAACCCTCAGCTCAATCTTCTGTAACTGATTTATTCTAATCAGGGGCATGGTTCAGTGAGAAGCCTATGCTAGGAATGCTTGTTATGCAGGTGTACTATACTTTGGGTGGGATGCCAGTCTATTAAAACAGACCAATAACACACGTCAACACACTCACTCACACCTAAGGTTAATTCATCTCTCAAATTACTTTTTGAAGGGATGTGGAAGCTCATGGGTTAAGGCTTTAGGTTACTGATTGGAAGGGAGGTTCAAACCCCAGTATTGCAAAGCTGCCACTTTTAGGCCTTTGAGTAAGGCCCTTAAACCTCTTTGATCCAGCAGCTCTGTATCATCGCTGACCCTGTGCTCTGGTTCCTTACATCGCTGGGATATGCAAAGAAAGATTTTCACTGTGGTGTAATGTGCAATTTACAAGTAACTATGGACCCTGGGCTTGTGAGGTAAAAATACTGGCGCACAGTCGTGCCAGATTTTATAACTGAAGATTGCGGCAGATATATATGAACTACACTGCAGTATTATTTTCTTACAGTATGAGCAGCAGCAGATAAAGGTGTCCTTTGTACTGGAGTTTTCCTGTGGCTCCGATTGTCCCACAATACTACCTGGCCAGAGTAAGTGCCCCCGACAATGAGGTTTGGATGAAACTGTGCGAAACCCACTGACATCACAGAGGACTGCAGGGAAAGACATATGCGAGTTAGATGATTCAAGATGGTCGTATATTCACAGTATTTCACTCGGGTCTCCACCACCTGCATTTATTAGAATTTCCATTTAATTGTGTATTGGATGCTTAAATCATAAATTACAGTATGGTACAGCTAGGTTCAGAAAATGGACGAGGCAGTGAATGGTATTTAAATAAATCCAAGGTCATGTTTATTATTAGAAGGGAACATAATGAGGGGGAGAGAGACAAATGGGCTAATTTCATTACTGCTGCTATTCAGGCAGAACACAAACAAAGGCTGACCTTAGTGTGCCTCAGCTATCTGGCCCGGAGTGTTATTCCTGGATAATGCTTGGTTACTAACTAAATTAAAATGCCAGTTCACTACAAATACTGGTACTTTCTGATCTTCTACGCAAGTGTTAAGTAGACATTAGGACCAGCATGCAAAACGTCTGACCTGACAATGGAATATGTATTCTGGGATTGTCTTCTTAAACTTCATGTTCCACACCAGCACAACTCCATCTGGCTCCTGTGGTGCATGCTCGTTGGCATTGTATGAAGCCATAAGCGATTCTGGGTGCTGAGGAAAACATTTAAAACATTTTTATTTAAAAACTGAATGCAGTAATATTAAAACTATATCTTTTAACTGGGCTACTCAGACAAAGTGTACAAAAAAGCATAGCAAAGAAGTATTAATTTTCTAGTATGAAATGCAAAAGGTGAGTTGAGTAAATACATAATACAACTGTGGAATCAACATCATTTTTTGTCTATTTAGACTGAGAAGAAGTTTCCAAGTTTCCAAGAAGTTTTACTTCCACACAATGAAATAAAACGTGACAAATCAGTAAAATGATTTCATATTTTATACTATATATATATATATTAAGGCTCTCTTCTGATTAAAATATTTAATCACAATTAATTGCATGATTGTCATGAGTTAACTTGTAATTAATTGCAACATAATTGCACATTATTATCTGTTCTAATATATATATATATATATATATATACATAAAGACAGATAGAGACGTTGTGCATGTTGTCTTGCATATAGATAGATAGATAGATAGATAGATAGATAGATAGATAGATAGATAGATAGATAGATAGATAGATAGATAGATGCATGTCTTCTAAATGTTTGTGGGTGTGTGTGCTGCATGGTACCTGGTTGATTTCATCCATGCCATTGCTGGCAAACTCGAAGACAAGCTCATTGGGCTGGACTGCAGCGGTCATGGTGCAACAGCAGACACAGGGAAGACTCAGACTGATGGGCACTCTCCTGCCACTCCAGAGACTCCCCACATACACACAAGCACACACCCCACTCTGGACTACACTCTTCAAATTAGGAAGAGCTTCAAGGCAGGCACACAGCTGAAAATATTTTTATCCGCTTCCACGGAAAGAAATGATGCTAAAACAATAGAAAGGTCCGTTTGGGTCTTGTCCACCCTTTCTTTCTTTCTCCCTCAATTTATTGGCTCAGTCCAGGGCATCTACACCTTCAAGGAGAGAAATAGAGAGAATGACATAAGAAATCACAATATTGGCCATGTTGTAATAGTTAAAATGGCTGTATATTTGTGTTATCACCAAGAGAAAAGGCTTTGGTGGACAATCCTAGGAATAAGACTTTTGGGTTGTAGGAGAAAGAATGGCAGAATGGCCAATTTGTAGCTGTCTGTCCCTGGAAGGAATTTTATTTTCAGGGAAGATTTAGATGCCTCATTCATGCTAAACAGAGCCAACATCTGAAAAGAATGTCAATAAATGTGCCCTTAGGAAGTCGGTAATACATCCATTATAGTCCATCTAATCTAATGTATTATGTGTATCCTTGTCCTTTACCGGATAGAGACCTAAGCATAATAATATCAAAGAAAAAAGAATCCTCACCTGCCCTTTATTACCTATTTACAGACACGCTGGTTTGAGTATTTCAGAAACTTGATCTCTTAGTATAAATGAATAAAAGTATAAACTCTTCAGAGTGGCAGTAAAACAAAATAATAAAATAATAGTGTTATATTTATATGTTTGACATTGGCCTGAAATGGCATGCCATGTTTTTTGAGTCCATTTGACCAGTACATAAATTTCATGGTTGACTGTAAATGAGACAGTCCTCAGCTAATTCTGCTCTGTGCTTGCAACTTCCATTAGCAGCAAGTGGTCATGGTATTCTTTTGTGCGAAATAAAGTTCATGACGTTTGTAAAAACAAACTCACAATATTCTCAGCTGCCATGTGTGTGATGAAGAAAGTGGGATTCAGCTTGCAGCTTGTAGAAAGTGGGATTCAGAGTGCAGCTGACAGGTTACAGTCATAATACTGCGTCCCTGGAGTGGTAGGGTTAATAGCCTTGCTCAAGGGCCCAACAGTGGCAAATAACTACTGTGCCACCATTGCCCCACTAAAATGGCGAATGTAGCCTGCCTACCTTGGGGAACCAATTTGTTTTTCCTCATTGAGACTGATTTGAGTCTAAATACTCTCTTAGATAGGCAGAAATTAACTTCACATAACATGAAGCTCAAATCAAATTGTCTATATGAAAAAGAAGAACGAGAGGCTGCTTAATTAATCTACAAATACAACTTTGTTTTAAAAGATACTTATTTTATAAAAATGATAATATAAAATAATACTCAAACATTCTGATATATATCCCAACATGGGTAAACTGTGTAGTAGTAAGATTAGTAGGAGGCCATGGTGTCTGAAAGGAGGAAGAGAAATGGGAGGTCCTGGGGTGCAGTCTCCCCAATTATAGGTCAAAAAATGAACCAGTTTAGCCCTGCATCATTTAACATAGTTCCACTTTATGCTTTCACTTCTCCTTTTTTATTCTTCCAGTTATCAGAAGTGAAAAATGAAGCACAACAGTCATCAGCCACTATAACATATCAAATACAAATTTGACAATTCTACTTAAAGAACTTGCTCCAGATTCAACAGTGTTCTAATTTGTTTCTGAACATGATTTGCTAAGCTTTAAACACTGTGTCACTGAGACATTTCATAGCTGGAGAGCCTTTTGTGTTTCTGATATGTATAAAATCATAAGGAATTGTGTGCATCAATGTATGACTACAATGATCACAACAATTGATGAAGCACCATGCACAAATGTGCATGTAATATTTATCTTGCTATCTTAACAATAAATCGGCTCAGCAGGGGGAGCAAACAGTGAGTGGCCTTTAACACCAGAACAGCAGCCTATAATTGACTGCAGAGAGCAGCCTTGTTTCATTCCATGAACTGCATTGCAACACGTCATTCAGGCTGGTTGAGAGGGAGGAACAGTGCATCTGTTACTCAATACACAGAACTCCAGTGAGCAAACATTATCCAGGGTGGGGCTCACATGGATAGACTCAGAATCTATAGAATGTCAAAGCTTAAAACAAAGCAGGGACAATTTAGCTGTTTGATGCATTTGAGAGCAAGCGTTAAAAGCGTTCATTCTACCAAAGGTGTAAATATTATATGTATCCACTGGAAGCTTCTGCATAGGTAAGCTGGTCGGAAACCAGAATTATACAGTGCTAGTTTGCTTCCCCCCAGAAAATTTTAGTCCCAAACCCAAGTAGTTTTTTTCTGCCAAGGATTCTGTTGACCATGAAAGGAGACAATTTAAAACAATCAAATGACTAAACCATGAGTCACCCTACCAGTTGAATTCTTGCTTAGAAAAAGCCTATGCATGCATCATCATATAGAACAAAATATAATAAATTATTTGGAAAAACACATATACAACAAAACAACTAGATATAACATATAGCATGATCATAAGCTAATGCAAAAAAAAAACAAAAGGCCATAAGTGGAAGATTTGGCACAGTTGCTATATATGGAAAATGACATCATGACCACAGTGATGTCATATGTTTTGGAGAAAAACAAGTCTTGTATAGCTCTCAGAATAGCATGGGAGTGGATTGACATTATAAGAGAGAAAGAAATCAAGAGGTAATGGTTAAAATAGATAAGAACAGTTTTTGCAAAGGGCACAGAGGTCTTTCCAGTTTGGGAAAGACTCAGAAACGGCTTCACTGGATTTGCAAATCTTACGCCCTTTGCAAAAAGATGTCTGGATAAAGAATGTTTCCAACAAGACACAGGAGTGTAAATCAAACTCCCTACACCTTTCCTGTTCACTACAAAATCCAAATTGCAACATCCAAAACAGAAAGCTTAAAAAGTCCACTGAGCAATGTTACCCATTAGCAGCTACCCGTGGCCCAGGAAACAAAGAAAAGCTGAAAAGCAATTAATGAGAGAAAATAAAACTGCCCCTTTTCACAAGGTCATCAGGTCCTGATGAACATGCTGCTTTTGCACAGTTCCTGTAAGGATGTGACTCACGAATCTGCTGCCAATGTAAACTACTGCCACAACATGATAGTGAGCATGAACCAGAAGAGGAGCTGCCTAATCATTACGAATGATTTCATATGTTTTATAATGATAAGTTGTTCTGAAAATACTAATAATTTGTCAGCTTCAGATCCATACACCCATACTTTTTTTTTTCTTAAAAACAAAATCCACACCATGCGATAGACAAGATTGGAAAAGTGAATAATACACTATAGAGAAAGGTCAAAAATCAATCGTGTGGGTATGTGCTAATTCAACCAAATAAGAGGACAGTAGTTGTGATGTAGCCTTGGCATCAAATTTGGTGAGAAAAGTATTTAGGCAATTTCCAGAGAAAGGCAAAAAAACAAAAAGACATATAACGTGGGCTTCATACTGTTTCTTTACACACAGCATCCTCTAATGAGTACCAGTTGTTGTTTGACAGAGCTGTGCATACAACACAGATACAAAGAATTTATAGGCAGAAGCACAGACAAAAAAAAAAAAAGTACTTTTGAAACTGAGCTCCACACCCAAGTGAGACAGGGGTTGTTACTTATTACAAATGTTTTGATATATGTATTAAATTAGCAGAAAACAGAAGTGGAATTAGAGCAGTATTAAAAGAACCAAGAAACACTTGCACACAAAATTTGAGATTTTTTAAAACGTCATTGTCGGAATTGCTGAAACATATACATGCATGGAATTAATGCACATTTAACTTTTGCCAATATAAGTTATATAACATAAAAAATAAACTGTGAGAAATAACATATTTGCCCTGTCTAATAGTCTTTGAGGTACTGTTTTAAATATGTGCAAAACCAGGCATCTGATAAATATATTTTTCATTGTAAAAGGGTGAAAGGAAAAAAAAAGAGTGGGGTGAAGAAGTTGATGATAAATTTAAAAGAAATGAGGACAGCCACAAACTGACCTGTGAATTTTGCAGTGACAGGAAATGCATCACTGAGCAATGGGTTTCTTGTTACTTCCTGACTGTTAGACCACAGACAGCAGAACACTTCTCTCTCTCTGTACAAGAATGGAAAGTTCTCCTGCACTCCTCTCTTACTGCTACTTTATAGAGGGGTTCGGTCAAAGTTAACGCTAAATTCTTCTGTTGTTGCCAATTATAAATTATTTTAGGTCTAGCAAATAACGTGGTGAAACGAAATATTTAAAATATCCAGGAAAAATATCGAATATGGAGGCACACAGCAGCTTTAATTTTGGTTTTACTGCTTTAGGCTGAACCACTAAGTAAACTGAAAATGTTTTATTTTTTTGAGAAAATGTTACAAAATATCCCATAGGAGGTGTCCCATAGGAGGATATTTAACAAAACCTTACTTATATATACACACAACAGAATATTTTTAGTTCTGTAAGCTGGCATCTGCATCAAATTGATATTAATATTACTCATTGAATTTTTGTTAAATATTATTTCAGAGGATAATGCTATGCATTGCTATTGCATACCTGCTACATAGCTTAATTAATAATAGATTGATGTACAAGAAATATTCTAATATTACTGTAGTGCAAACAATGTGGGCAATAATTAAACAAACCAATGAAGAAAGTTTGAATGCTTTTGAGTATGAATACATCATGCTTCTCACAAGCAATGTACTGAGAAACAGATGAAAAGGAACAGAGCATGGTGCACCACTACTCACTTCCTCTCTAGCACATCTTACTGAGTGCTTAGATCTTTTGTTCCATAACATTCAGCTACTTCCTCTAAATGGATGCAATGTCCTCATGCCCTAGAAAATATGAATATCTGAATTGATTTAACTGTTTTTCCACTGGGTTTATATAAAGAAGATTTCTTACCAGCAGACACTCAGTCAACTCTCAAACCATGATCTCGATAAGTCAGGGCTGTGTTCTACAGAAACAGGCTTAGCAACATTCACAGTGATCTATTTCTACTATGTGGCAACAGGCCACATGCCACAGATAGGAAGAACTACCCAAGTTGTGAAAACAAGACAGGAAATTGTTGCAGAAGGCTGTAAAGATGTGTTCTCCAATTTGATGAAACACAAGATAGAGTCAGGACATGTGGGACTGTGAAGAGGCTTATTAGAAATACTTTATTATAACAATGCATTGAGGCTAAACATATTTAAAATCTAAAAGAAATCTTGCAATTGATGCTACTGTAATTTAGCTAGCTAATTACATTAGCATGTACATTTGTAAAGAAAAATAAATGATATAATTGTATTTGAAGAAGACAATGACAGAGCATTTTCAAAAATAACTGAGCTATCTTGGTGTGAAGAAAATGTTTTGGCTTCAGCAAAAAAAAAAAAAAAAAAAAAAAAAATATTCAGTGCATGACAGAACTGGTGGAACACACTATTACAGCTCTACACAGACTTCAAACCATAGCCAGATGCTATGCAAATTATGATTCTTTCACACTCTAAGCCACATATATTCATCATTCCTTGGTAAAGTATTATAGTATTGTATATTATAAATTGAGTAACACTGCAGAAAGTTATTAAGTATTTATCCACCAATTTCTAATCAATTATCTACTTTTAATATTCAACAAGCCTTGTTGATAGGTTGAATACACAATGTATAAGGATTGTACAACTACTCTTCTCAGATTTTATTAGCCATGTGCTGTGTCTGCAGGCAGCAAATGTGCTATTGTAAAAGAGCGCCACCCCCGCCATCTTGACTCGGCAATGTGTTTACTGTCATACCAATACCAACATGTTACAGCATATGTCTACTGAAGGAGGGAAAAGAAGGCAGTGCGAATATACCAGCACACCCAGCTTGCTGCACACCCACATATTCCAGCTACAACAAAAACAAAAGTACACTATGACATTGCTGCATAAAACAGTGTTTTAAACACCTTACCTGGTTGTCTACTAGACAATAGAATAGAAGAGAATTGTGAACCTTTGATTTTCAGCAATTTCAAGATGCTTAGTCATCAGTCTTAGGCAAAATAAATCGCTTAAATTAAACTTTAGATTTAACACTCTGTGGACACAAAGCTTTTTGAGGAATTACATCTATAGACTGAAGCCACATAAGAGCTGAAGCTGGCTGCAAAATGCTGAATGCATACCGAACATGCCTAGACACAAGCCACTCGATGTCTGCACACACATCAGCCAAACAGTCTGCATGGTTAAAGCAAAAACACTATCAATTATATATTTTCCTCTTCATATATTTTTTACAGGTTGCATATTTCAGATATAAACTATTTTACTAAATTCATTTCAATGTGACATTACAAATCAAACAACAGTTTTAAAATAAGGACATACTCATGAGATGTCCGTTTAGTTTTCCCATTTAATAAAGCAATATTTCAGTGAAACAGATCAATTACACTATTTGCATTTAATCAATCACACTTGACTTCAAACTAACAGTTATTTCTAATTATTTTTAGTATTCTATTGAATAACCCTTAACCTTATTAATTTTAGCAATCTAATAAAAGAAAACGAAGAGTAGAATAAAAATCTAATGTACATTTCGGACCAAAATGTTAATACTTATTCAACTTGTTCAGGCAATGATTGAGAAGTTGATCCTACTGGGCATGAACACCTCCCCTGTAACTGGATCCTGGACTTCCTGACTGGTCAGTCCGGATCAGAAACAGCATCTCCAGCACCACCAGACTGAGCACTGGGGCACCTCAGGATTGTGTGCTTACTCCACTGCTGTTCACTCTGCTGACTTGTGACTGTGTAGCAATGCACAGCTCGAATCACTTCATCAAGTTTGCCGATGACACATCAGCAAGAACGATGAGTGAGCATACAGAGAGGAGTTGTAACGGTTAACAGCCTGGTGTGGAGCGAACAACCTGTCTCTGAACGTTGACAAATAGAAAGAGATGGTTGTTGACTTCAGGAAAGCACAGAGCAACCATTCTCCACTGATCATCGATGGATTCGTCAAGAGCACCAAATTCCTTGGTGTTTATTTGGTGGATAACCTCATCTGGCCACTCAACACCAGCTCTATCACCAAGAAAGCCCAGCAGCATCTCTACTTCCTGAGAAGGCTGTAAAAAGCCCATCTCCCTCCCCCCATCCTGACCACGTTCTACAGAGGGACCACTGAGAGCATCTTGAGCAGCTGCATCACTGCCTGGTTTTGGAACTGCACTGTCTCAGATTGCAAGACCCTACAGAGGATAGTGAGGACAGCTGAGAAGATCACCAGAGTCTCTCTCCCCTCTATCATGGACATTTACACCACACACTACATCCACAAAGCCAACAGCATTGTGGATGACCCCACAAAGCCCTCACACACACTCAGGGCCCTCCTGCCCTCAGGGCAGCGGTTCCGAAGCAGTCAGGCCGCCATATCCAGACTGTGTAATGGTTTCTTCCCTCAAGCCATTAGGCTTCTTAACACAGAACTGAACTGAAACTCACACACACACACACACACACAGACACACACACAACTGGGTGACCGATCTGTACAACCCGGACTCAACACACACTTGTACTCACTTCACACATCCATGTCTTCAGCACACTCATATTACATCACTTCATTACCATAAACTGTTTACATGCCGTTTTTGCACATCTTTTTTTGGATTTCTGCTAGTGCTTTTTTGCACAACATTTTGTTTACATTTTTTGTCACTCAAAATGTTCACTTTATGTCTTTTACACACCGCAGTGTGCAATATACAACAGGTGTACTGGCGGCGCTATTTTGTATTTTGTGTATTTGTCTTACACTGTCTTGTTTTCTCTTGCACTGTCTTTTGTTGTCTTTGCACTGTTTGCACCAGGTTGCACACAATGCACTTTATGTGGCAAGGACACTAGTCCTTAACCCTGTGTTTTCTGTGATTGTTGTTTTATGTAGCACCAAGGTTCAGGAGGAAGGTTGTTTCATTTCACTGTGTAATGCGTCAACTATATATGGTTGAAATGACAATAAAAGCTTCTTGACTTGACTTGAAATTGTTACAGGAGACTTTATATTTTCTTTTGCATTACTGCCTTTTGTCAAACTTTGTCATTTGAGAAATACCAAAGTTTCAACTAAAACAGATTTTAATCAGATCAAAGCTGACCATGCCCAACCATAAACTAGAGAAATATTAAAGAAGAAATATTAAGTATTATTAATGTTTAATAAATGAAACACATACAATTTTAAAATTAGTTTCCTCTACATGGTCAATAAATAAGTGATGAATGACAACATGGATCTGGTTAAGTAAATGCGGGATTCCTACTGTTCCTTAGCCTGAGCAAGCACTCGTTTTCTGCATATAGATTTAGCCTTTACACAATGCTAGGCAGTTGACTAGGTTAGAACAAACTAAAGGGAACTTATTCCAATAGCACCAGTGATATTGGCATTAAGGCTGTCACCTTAAGCTAGCAATGTAAGACACAGCTTGAAAATGACAACCTGATGTCAACACGCACGCACGCACGCACATACATACATTATATATATATATACTTTCTCTAAACTTTTGAGTCACCAAAGTCATATCTAAAATAAAATTAAACCAGTGGGGAAAAAAACCCTACCATGACTGCCATCTAGTGGCT
>MU530557.1:952438-1024489 GCA_024362625.1 Silurus asotus
CATAGTTTTGATGCCTTCAGTGTGAATCTACAATTTTCATAGTGAGAAGGTGTGTCCAAACTTTTGATCTGTACTGTATATATATATATGTATATATATACACACACACACACACACACACACACACATACATACATATACACACACACACACGTATATAAGTTACTGATTTGAAATCTGATGAAATCTGATGTCAACAGGATAACCATTTCTGTTAACACTGAATTGTAGCAAATTAGCAAGCATCTTATCTAATAATGTATCACTGTGATAATGCATCAGTTCATAATACATTTCATAATAGTAATCCCAAGCTTTTGACTAATATGGCAAGAATGCATTGCACTGATATTGTGAATTCCTTAGAACTATTCACATAGACTGTGTTATCTATGATAATGTAATGGTGTAATCAACATAAGCAGTCATGATATAAAAACACACCTATTGGCATTGTACACTATAATGCACAAGACCACTCAGTATAGTATTTCTCTGGGAAAGTTGTTCTCTATTTAATCACATTCCTACTGATTTAATTGTATTTATGATGTGTAACTCTATTATAGAACGTTTGCACCTTTTATAAAAAAAATATTAAACATAAAGCCATTATTACACTACTTAACTACTACCATAAATCAAGCGGCACACCATGAAAAATTAGCGCAGGAGAAATTGGATAAAAGCATCACCTGTGCTTTTAATAAAGCTGCTCAAAAAGAGACAGGTTTGTAATCACTGACAAACACTGGGACAATAAAGCACAGCACATTAAAGTCTCAGCCCTCATTTCTCAAGTGAAAATGTTGAATCTTATAAAGACATCAAACTATGCCACTGTACAACAACTACATAGTATAAAAATGTTTTGTTTTATTTTTAACTTCACATTTATTCAAGAGAGAAAAAAATTACTTATGTGTTTTTCTCTAGTGTTTTCTAGTTGTGGGGGCTTAATATTAGAGCAGGTCAATATTTGAGAAGGGATGTTGAGCTCAGTAGAGCATATTCTTTGCTCACAAAGACCAACAATCTAACGCAAGGTTATAAACCACTGGTTTAACAAAATGGCTTATATGCTATAAAGTCAAACATAATTTGTCTTATTGCACAAGTGAACTCATTCTATGTTTTTTTTTTTTTACATATGTCTCCTCATATCAGTTTAATCTACAAATATAAAGCACTAGATTAATGGATATAGAGAAGGTTATGAAATAGACAAACTATTCAAAATATATGAATATGTGTCAACCATGTGGTAAAAGGTCTACACAGTAAACACACTTTTATTTGTAAAATTATGTGTACACAATTTACTTCTCATTTGTAAATTGGATGCTGCATTTTAAGATGTATGGACATATAAACAAATCACTTAAGCAGATGTAAAAGAGGCTAGTTATAAACATTTTCAGAACTGGGGAAGATAATGAATGATAGATTGTAGTCAGCTAATTTAATCATTATGGAATTTGTATTGTTGTCCAGTTGTGAGCTTAAGAATGAAGAAAGCTAGGTGTTAGAGGCTTTCTCTTTATTTTTGACATGGTTAGGTCTAATTTCTCTGGGGTGTCTGCTAGAAGTAATGAGATGTGAAAGTTTAGTTATCTATGGTGGTTTTTTTTAGCTACGTCGTTTGATTTAGGTGGCTTGTTTTAGAGAGGCAGGTTATAGAGGTTTTGTTTATTTTCCTGACATTCAGTTTCTGTGACTCACAGTAATAATGCATATAATTGTAATCAAGCAGCATTTAACTGTGAGCCATGAATATTAACACTACATCCCAAATTGCACAATAAGCATGCTAAATAGTTACTAAATAGCAATATTTTTTTGGGACAGAGGACTGAATTATTTCTTAATGGATTAATTTGCACTTGCAAGATTAGTTCACAACATTAACAATGCCACAGCACAACCCATATTTTGTGAGTATCTACATGTTCAATAACCAGAATCTACCAGAAAGCGTAAAATTTCAATATCCTGTGAATTTAAGCTTTACATCATTATAATTGTTAAGTGAAATCTTCAAATCAGTGTGTATAGAGAATATTAATGCAGGACAAAAGACAAAGGCATATAATTACCCAGGGTGATTCTAAAATGGTGTTTTCCACCATTAATTTATTACTACATTTATACAACAAGTTCAGTGATGTACTGTGTTTTATAGGTACAAAGGGAATTGGACTACATTAATTCTATTGTTAAAGTGGCTAAAACTGTAACAGCTGCCTGCATTATACACAGAAAATAAACAGACAGGCATCAACTATGCAATTTCCACAACATACATACTGACAATGAGTAACTATCTGGATAACTATCAATCAGTAACATTACTTTCAGTTTTGGCTCTTTCTGAATCTGTGATCAGCTAAAATATTAGGCAACCTACATCACTGTACACAAAATTATACAGCAAAATATTTTTAACTTTGACTTTTAACTAAATTGCTTGGGAATGATAATGTAGTTGCAGGTTTTCCCTACTAATGATTACCCCAGGATCATTTACCTGTGCAGGTGAAACTCTCTAAGGAAAGCCTTCAAGCACAGCCTTTGGATTAGAGCCAAGACCCATGTTTTTGATAACCAAGACCATGAAACTCTATTACATTGTTAGCTGCAGTAAATATTTCTGCAGTACAAAAAAATATTTGTAACTTTGAGCAATAGGATCCAATACAATGAACAGTACATTAACATTTTATTAATACTGTATGGAAACATTACTTCTTTTGTAACTTAATTTTCAATGCAATACATGTTAAACAAGGATAGTGGATAATGTTTGTCAGTAATACATTTCCAAATTACTGTATATAATCAAGTAACATGAAAATTAATTCTAGATTCAAGGATTTGTGATACTGACATGACATATACTATCTAAGCAGTATATCATGCAGTGCAACACATGGGAAGTGGTCTAGCACGTCAACTACCTTCTGACACATATAAAACACAGTGGCAATGATGAGTACATTTGCAACCAAATTTAAAGATAATACTTTTCTTTGTTTTACAACTCTTTTACTACAACGTCTATTTCCCTTTCAGGAAAGCATAACCAAAGTGGCAAGAGAATTAAAGAGAAACACTTTATTAAGACTTATCCTGAGGCCTGGAAACCTGTATGCTTGCCATGTCAACCAATACCTTTCTAATGGTGCAGAGCTTATTCCTGACCACACCTATTTTACCATCTCAATGTTGCATTACCATAAAGTGTTATCAAAAGCTGTGACCAGTTATTCTAACAATAAACTCCCTGTGCCCTGGCCGGGCCTGCTAGGGCAACGGTCAGGACATTTATTAGCCTGCTTGAGTCCCTAATCTACTCTCAGCCACATGTTGTAGTTTTCCCCCTCTAAAGTTTACATGATGGTCTGGTAGTTCCCGGGGGAAAACTACAACATGTGGCTGAAAGTAGGGTATGTTCTTAACATCATTTGCGACAAGCAACATAATGATACCATGCTGCTTCTGGCATTACCTGCTATTAACCTTTTACATTTTTTTTATAAGTAATTACAAGTCTCTTGACCAGGCAAAATTATTCCTTCTGATGACACAAACTTTATCAAAGTAAAAAATCTATATAAAAACAATAAAAAAAAAATTAATGACTAGTCCATGGGTACCTTCTTCTTGTACTTTGGGTACCTGACTGTAGAGGTATTCCAGTCTGAGCTTGCTAAAGGTGCTCAGTGTTCAGACAGTTGCAACACTGAGAGTGTGCGTTGCTCAATGAAAGTGAGGGAGAAAATTATGAAAATGTGATGCAAATTGCCTCCAGACACAAGTAGCACGCTCGCAAACGTCTAAAAAAATTACTAAGCCAGACTGCCTGGATACTTACACCTCAAGACAATAAGAGATATAACTGGCGATAAGTAAACATATTCTAAAGTAATATTATTTTAAACGTTCTTTTTTTATTATTATTATAGATTAAAACTATAAGAAATCAAGCAGAAATTCTTCTAATAGTTTTTTGTTTTATTTTAACAAAATATTTAACTTCAAATCCATTTAATTAATCCTTGGAAGTCATAATTTAAATCTACATATTGATTTTACTATATCACTTCAGATATCCTACAAAATCCAGCCATGTAACAATATTGCTACATAAAATGAAACAAATACTATTTTCATCTACCTAGACCTCTAATGTTTGTCATGCCAAGTGAACTGGAGCAGTGTAAAACCCACCCCTCCTGCTTATCAAGGCCTAATGATCCCATTACAGGCACAGACTTGTTGACGGTGAATTGTGTGAGGAACCAACCTGACACTGCTGCCCACTCCACCCATCGTGACAGAAACTCAGCCTCAAAGAGAAACACTAAACAAAGCCATTCTCAACTGCAGGGCTTGTATTTTGCTGCTGCCTGATTCTAGGTACTGCAGCTCATTTACAACACAAATTAGACAAGAAAAGGTGGGGGGACATGGCTAGAGAGCTGTGGCCATTAGAACTTCCAAATTTATTAAAGGTTGAATGAGGTAAACAAAGCTAATCCACTACTGCTTGGTAAACCTTTATCACCTGAACTTGTTAGAGTAACAATGTTTAACCACAACATATTTCACAGAAATGCATTTATATATGCCTCAAGGATGAACAAGTTGTCCATGTCTGAATACAACCTCAGAGTGGAACCAGTAGATATATTCTAAGCAATGACAAATTCTGCCCTATGAACCCATTAAGTATAAACAGAATGTCATGTGGGAAGAAGACATTGTGGCCTGAACTGGCCTGAACTGAACTGAAGCCAGACATTCACAGAAGAGGAACAGGTTATGCAAGTGGAAGCAAAACTGAATTCATCTATTTGTGGTAATAGGGGATTATATAAATTAAGTCAGCATATATGTCAAATACATGTTTAAATGGTGTTGTGCTTTATTAAGAAGCACACCACCACAAGCACAACAGGATGAACAACATTTAAGCAAGGCTCCAATGAACAGATGATTCCAGATAAGCTAAGATCAGAAGTCTTGGGGGACCATGAGAAAGAGGCAATAATCAACTATAACAGCAGAGAGAATCACTATACCTGACCAAAGGTCACACAAGGTAGATATGCTTTAATTTTATTTGACATTAGAAGGCTAATATAGTTTGTACAAGTTTTACATTAGTAGATTCTAGGCCCCAAGGCAAAAGGAAATTTTGTGTTCACACAATCAGCCATTCTAACTGTCACATGGGATTGGTCAACAGGCTTGCAGAACATGATTCTCTGCCTTGCTTGAGCAACCCATATAAGGCAATGATTTTTTACATGTGACAAAAAGCAAACTAATCAAAAATTATATTTACTACGTATGCCTGGTTCTCACAACTTTGCCACAAAGTAGATTTTATACTACCTTATCTAAACATATATCTATTTCAGTAAAGGTAAAAGTATTTTCTAACTTTAGTCACTAATATTACGGCTACGTTAATTAAGTGTTATAAACGGATAACTGCCAAATAATTTTAGTAAATACAGATTCAAGAGTCTTAAAGATCAGTAAAACTACATAATTACTTACTTGTTACATAAAAACAAAGTTAGATTTTAGTTACTAACCTCGGTAGAACAGGTCTTTTAGTCACACTCCATGTTTGCGGTGAAGGATCTGTCAGATCTGAATTACACTAAAACAGAAGGTTGGCAGGCGAAAAAAATACCCAGGGGTGGGGTGTGTCTAGAGCAACCAGAAAGACATGCTGAAAGTACCAAAAACCAAATAACCTTCCGCCTTTCCCACTCGCATCAACAAGAGATAAAGTTCAGATGAATTGGAAAAAAGTGAGCAACGGCACCCAAGTAATTTCTCTTTTTTGCCAGAGCAGTATGGTGAAACTAATTCGCACACTGTCTCTCAGTGTCAGGGTGTAAGCAACCACTGCAACGCTAAGCTCTGGAGCAGAACATTTTCACCTAGCCAATCGGCAGATAGGGCGGGCTGTAAAAGCAAATCCCTTCAGGTGAGCTCGGGGGTGGTTTCGATTGGCTGAGAACCCAGTGGGGGAGGGGAGACTGGGGCAAATATCTGACCTCGGCAAACAGCAACGCTGAACAATGAAACAAAAAAACAAAAAAAGACTAGTTTCTACAAGATTGAAACATTTAGTGCAATGAGCTTGGAGATCATTTTAGACTATTTCAAGTACCAATGACACATTTGGCATCATAGCCACTGAAACCCTTTCTTCCTTCCCTGTTTACACTCATCCAGCAATGGAAATGGGACAGGTAGCACAAAGGTAAAAGCAGAGGTGTGGCCTCATCTGCTTGTAGAAGAGGCCACAAAGGAGAGTTTCTGTCTGACAGGAGGACCATATAAAGAATTAAGAGGTTATAAATATAGAGAGATAGTGCCACCTGACCTCCCTGTGAAAAGTAACAATAACAAAAATAACGTGTTCTCCTGCCCCTTTGTTATAAGGTGTAGGGGGTTTTAAATAATACTTGTTTAGAGTACGGACCTCCACCACCTGGTTCAAGTGTCACACTACATGCAAATATTTCAAAGTCTTTAAATGTCATGCTCAGCTATTGTTTTCTGCATATTGGCAATACTCACTGACTTTAGAGCTTCCCATAAACATGTTTATATTTGTTTTTGTTTATGTGAGCGTGTTATGTGCATTTTTTGTGCATGTTCAAACATGCATGTTAAGCATGTGTGTAGCACATATGTAAGTTTTCTCTGAGACTATTCAGCTGACAAACAGGAAGCTAGGGGTCTGACGTGGGGCTTAGTGAGAACTGAGATGCATCAAGTTTGTGTGTGTGTGTGTGTGTGTGTGTGTGTGTGTGTGTGTGTGTGTGTGTGTGTGTGTGAGTGAGAGAGTTTATTGGAGTAAAAATGCACCCTGCAAAGGTTTAATGCAAACCTTATTCAATCTCTAGACATGTGGGTGATTATGTTTTACTTCAATATACACACTAATTAGGTAAAGACCATCAAACATCTTAGGCAAACTGAAATCTGATGGTTGTACTCTTCAAATGCCACAGATATAGATGAGTCAACCAGATTAAGCATATTATGTATTGCACAGAAAATGCTTGTTGCAGTCCAAAACAGCTTTACAAGTGAAGACCTGCCTGAGTGAATGAGAAAATATATTCCAGTGAATAGGGGAATGGGGAAGAAATTTTGTAAGTGTTTCAGGATTTTTCCTGTCGATTTGAACAAACTATGTTGAAAAATAAACACAAAGTTTTGCATCATTATGCACAGATATAACATTTTGCACTAATTAACACACACACACACACACACACACACACACACACACACACACACACACACACAATACAAGAAGTCTATGCACCCACTTTAAATTGCAGGTTTTTGTGACATAATGGCATTAAACCAACATAATTCATGTCAGATTAACAAACAAAATGTAAGTAAAAAAATAAATAGAAACATTTTAATCTGGTTTAATCTAAGTATGCACACCCTTTTATAATGGTGCATGTGACTGTGCTCAGAAAAAAACTAATCACATTTAAATATAAAGTAATAATCATACAGGGGTCATCAGTGAAGTGATTCTGATTAAACCCAAAATAAAAACAGCTATTTATACAAAAATATTTATTTATATAATCTTGTTAAATGCATGCTTCATTAAGAGCTTAAAAAGGCATGTACAAGATTTTATTATACAAAAGCATTCTTTAAGAGAGGGATAATAATAATTAGTAAAACATGAGATTTACCCCAAGAACTGGATGATTATTAAATATTGATAAACGAATTAGAAGCCTCCAGGGCAAATTTAAAGGCAGTTTAGCAAACCAAAATATAGCAAAAAATATTTCAGACCTGAAAAAAAACATTCAGGCACACACTGGACACTTTACTCTGAGCTACAAATGCCATGGTGTGATAGAACCACCAGCCACGCCCCCCTCTAACACCCAACACTCCCACTCAGCCTCTCCCTCCTATTAATCGCCTGCACCTGTTACCCCTACATTAGCACCTTTTAACAGATCCCTCTACCCTTTCACTCACTGTCCGATCTACTGTATACCTACCTTAGATCATCCGGATTACTTACCGCTTCTGCGTTCTCCTGAGTTCCCTGTGTTCCTTGTTATTCTTCTTGTGCAGCTCGTGACAGCTATTTTTATTATTTCCCGCACGTTCTGATTCTCCTGTGTTTGATATCTTCCAAGATCCAAGATCAATAAACTTCACCTTGTTTTACTCCCAGTTTCTGACGCCTGGTATTTCGTGAGACATGGGCAGTTTTGCATCAGTGAACAGCTAATAACCTCAACTATAATGAATAAACATTTGATTAGGATGGGTTCCCTTTTGAGGACGGTTCTCCTCAAGATTTCTTCCATATGCCATCTCAGGGATTACTAATGTCACTATTGGCTTGCTCATTAGAGATAAATTTATTGAGATAAATTTATAATGCTACACTCTATATCCATAATCTATTTATTTCTGTAAAGCTGCTTTGGGACAATGTGCATTGTAAAAAGTTGAAATTATTTGCAAGCGAACGAATGTATGAATGAATGTATGAAATGGTGATAGTGAGGAAGCTCATTGAAGCAGTACATTTATCTTAGTAATTACATATTTTGTTGTTTACTTTATATCAGTGGCTACATTATATTCATAAAAATGAAATGTTTATATTAAAATATAAAAAAAGGAATATTTTGAAAGTTATCATATACTGTATATAGATATAGAAGTTTTATTTGTTTGTTATTTTAGCCAAGTGCTGCAAATTGAGTTTTTCACAGAATTGGAGCATTTCACAGAAAATGTTTTTTACGGCATAATGAAAATCTGCTTACTAAGGCTTAGAGGTCATTTAAAATTAAACTTCACACAGTCTCTAAGATTGTCTTCATGAAGGCCTTTTTTGGTCTTGGTTTTTGCTGACTAAGTGCAAACTCATAGCTTTCCTTTTTAGCCACCAAAAAACAAACAAATAAATAATCACTTGCCCAAATTGTTACAGCCTGACAAACCTGCAAATCACTTTAAAGGCACAAAAAAAATTTCATCCAACTCATATGGGTGTATTACACATGTGATGAATTATTTTTTCCACATGAACAAATTCTTCTTAAATGAGTTACCAAACAGACATTGTGTTATTTGAACACGCATATGCTAGTATCTCAAAATGCTGAATACAAATTATGCAGTTTAGTTCATCACTGAAAGAATCTAAGATAAAAAGAAAGTTTTAAACTAGGCAGAGATAAAGCTTAGAAACAAAGCTGCATTGGTTTTGATGGTCATTTGCTTATTATTACAGTTACATTCTGTACCAGAGTGGGTGATAGCAAACCTCAGGGATCACACTGAAGTGATAGCATGGGGGAGGGGGGATAACAGAATTTAAAACCCTCTGAGGTCAGCACAAAACAGTAACTAAACTAAGACCTTCATCAAACACACAAACATTTTTTGTACAAATGATATTGTTGAGAATGCTGAGAAACACAAATGTTAATGAACATGCACATTCCACAAAATTAGGATTAATTTACTTTTAAGGCTGCTGGCTTATTAAAAAGATAACTGTTATTAACTGACATGTGACAAACTTCATAGCCGTTTCATGCTTTAATCGAAGCAAAAAAAATAGGAGAAGTTACTTAGCATGCAGTTTGTATAGCAGTATAGATTTAATGTCCTCTGAAAATAGCTCAATATACAGCGATTATTGTCAAAATAGCTGGCAACAAAATAGAATACACCCTAAGTGATAACAGCTGTATCTTAAACATGCAAAGCCACATGTCCATGTTTTTGTCCTCTTGATAGGACCATACAAATTTGTGTATCTTGTATTAGAGTAGTTAAAATCTGGTGCTTTGATGTTTAACATGACACCTCATGGCAAATAATTAGTATTGTTGCTCTCTACAAAGATGGCCTAGGCTGTACGATCGGTAACACTCTGAAACTAAATTACAGTACAGTGGTTATACAAAGGTTTTCTAAGACTGGTTCATCTTGGAACAGGCCTGATCAAAGAAGTTGAGTCCTCGTGCTGTGCATCAGGTGCAGAAGCTGGCTTTATAAAACAGACGGATGAGTGCTGCCAGCATTGCTATAGAGGTTGCAAAAGCCAATGGTCCGCTTGTCAGTGCTCAGACCACACGTTGCACAATGCAACAAGTCATTTTGGATTTGCCGTCATCCCAGTTTGCTGAAGACAACCTGTCTAAAAGCATGGATTACTGGAAATATTTCCTGTGGTCTGATGAGAAAAAGATAAACTTGTTTGGCTAAGATGGTGTCCAGCATGTGTGGCGACACCCTGGTGAGGAGTACCAGGAAAATTGCGTCTGGTAGCATCATGATCTGGGGCTGCATGAGTGCTGCTGGTACTGGGGAGCTGCGAGACATTGAAGGAAACATGGATTCCAACATGTACTGTAACTGAGCAGAACATGGCACCCTCCCTTCAGAAACTGGGCCAAATGGCCGTTTTCCACCATATTAATGACCCCAAACACACCACCAAAATGACAACTGCCATGCTAGTAAATGTGATGGCGTGGCTAAGTATATCTCCAAAGATTAACCCCATGAAGCACCTGTGAAGCGTCCTCATGAGGAAGGTGGAGAAGCACCCATGTCTAACATCCAGCAGCTCCGTGATGTCATTATGGAGGAGTGAAAAAGAATCCCAGCAACAACCTGTGCAGCTCTGGTGAATTCCATGCCCAGGAGGGGCTAAATAACAATAGTGCTCACACAACGGACATGTTCACTTAGGGTGTACTCAATTTTGTTGACAGCTATTTTGACATTAATGGCTGTATGTTGAGATGTTTTCAGAGGACAGTAAATCTATACTGCTATACAAGCTGCACATTGACCATTTAAAAATTTATCCAAGTTTCATATCTATAGAATTGTTCCTTGAAAATATATATTAAAATTGTTGCTGAAATGCAAGTGTTGTACAACGTTTTGTGAGATAATGTATATCTCTGGTGATTTATTTTTGTTGAGACAGACATTAACTATTGAATGTTTAATAATTAATTAGCATAGTTTGAGAGCTGGTTAGCTGGAAAGGTTGTTGAGCATTTGAGTTGGTTTTGCATTTAAAGATCGTTTAAGTTGAAAAAAAATAAAGTTTGAAAAAGTCAGTTTTTATTATTACTGAGCATATTTCATTAGTTTTATATCTTTCCTGTTCAACAATCCGGTGTACCTTATGCCTGGTTGTAGCACAAGATATGACTGGTTGCATGTTGCTTGAACACGTGGGAAAAAAAGTGAATCCTTTTTATTCACGGTTACTACAGATAGGAAAGGATTAGTCTAAACAAAACAAAAGATTTAACAGTATTTCTTTTCCATACACAGTAAAGAAAAAATTGTAGACTAGACTTCATGAGGCCTAAACTGACAAGTACCACAAGTATTCAGCAGTGCTGAATATACATACAAGTTATATACTACATGAATGCTGAATCCATTTATATAATATTAACATACAGATGGTAAAATTAGTTTTTCTTTTAAAAAATATCAGTAAAATCTGGTATTTAAAGAAGATATGCTTGTGTTCGATTCTATCATTCCTCTTATATAGCCAGTGTGGATTGTTCAAATAAAACAGCATCCATTTGGCCTTAAAACTAATCACATTTTGCTTTGCTTGCAAA
Source organism: Silurus asotus (assembly GCA_024362625.1). Classification (NCBI taxonomy): domain Eukaryota; kingdom Metazoa; phylum Chordata; class Actinopteri; order Siluriformes; family Siluridae; genus Silurus; species Silurus asotus. The sequence continues at coordinate 964,144 of MU530557.1, forward strand.
ACAAACTTCCAGGAATGTCACGAGTGAGCTGTTCAATCTATGACTTAAATGAAGTTTTAAAAAATTTACTCTAACATCAACCTCAGGGGCTGCCATGATGGTACTTAAAGGATTGGACTGAAAATTCTATGTCACTCTGGATAAGGGCATGTGTAATATGGTCTTCACCATGTACACATAGACACTTGAAGTCAGATACAAAGAACAGCTACATTAATCAGTAATACTCAAATGCCTTCATACCATGTTTTAAACATTACTTTTGTGTAATTTGCACCTTGATTAGACGACATGTGGTCAGTCTATCAATGTGTAGAATAAATAATTCACCTTGTTCACATTAATTACATCTGCAGCTTAGTCTGCTGCATGATGTACAACATACATTGGCTGATGAAGGCAGCAATATATTAACACATTAGCCGAAATAGAGATCAATTCCAAGGGTGGGTCAAGCAGTGTAATCACTACATGTATCTACAGCAAAGTGACCACTAGTGGTGCTGTTGACTTGTTTTACGTTGTTTCTAAACAACCCTTTTTAAAACATTTATTAAAATTTTAATCATTATCATTTGGATAGCAAAAATGAAACATAATTATTTCACCTTTAAAAGATTAACCATGTAAGCCTGCTGAAAAGTGACTATTCTATCGAAGCCCTGAGTAGGTAGTGCTTCACTGGAAACTGCTTTGAGGTGCTGAGTCACTGTCTCCATGGCCCACACTATGATAAATGAACTGTAGCTCTGCACAGGTAAACAGGGACACTCCCTCATGCAGTGCTCTCAAGATTTTAGTATGATTAAGAAGTAGATTTGTGTACATTTTTATACAGTCCAATTCAAATGTACAATCTGTTAAAATAGAGAGCCATTTGACAACATTAATTACCAGAACTTTTTTAAATATACACAAAAAAAGAGACAAAACACCAATTGGCACTGGATTTCAGAAGGAATAGAAAGCAGATTTTTAAGATTAGTCATCATTCTCTGATGATGCCATAAAGCAGTGGTCCCCAAACGTTTTTGCGCCACAGACCGGTTTAATTTCGGACAATATTTTCACGGACCGGCCTGTAAGGTGTGGTGGATAAATGCAACAAAATAAAATAATACGACCGGCATTAAAACATTTTTTAAATATAATCTTCTTCTTTTCTTTCGGCTGCTCCTATTAGGGGTTTCATTCACCTTGTCACCAAAACATCCTACATGGGCTGCCCCTCCAATAAAGCATTATCTTCCCTAAATGAAATACACAGAAAGAAGCCTCCACAATGCCACAAAATAAACACAAATATATATATATATAACTAGTGTGTTAATGTCTTTTACTTTTTGAGTGGAACCTAAACAACCATTTACCCTTCAGATAATTCTTAAATAATCTCTTACTCCCTTCTAGTAGGTGTGACTATAATATGTTTATTATGCAAACAGGGGTCAGCACCCTGGACACCCTGACTGGTCTGTGGCTGCATAGCCCAATACGCAACAAACTACAATGCACTGTGTATTCTAACATCTTTCTACCAAAATCAAATTCACTTCTTCAACAATTTTTGGATTGGACCACACGATCCAGCCTTCGTTTCCCACACGCATCGCTGAGCCTTGGGCACCCATGACCCTGTTGTTGGTTCACCACTGTTCCTTCCTTAGACCCCCTTATTATTCTCCCGTTAGGGAGAAGCCTGCATGTTTGGTTTGGCACATGTTTTTATGCTGGATGCCTGTCCTAACACAACCCTCCCCAATTTATCCGGGCTTGGGACCGGCACTGAAATTGGCTGGGTCCCCGGTTCGATCCCCGGTTAGGGAACCCGGGCCACAGCGGTGGGAGCGCCGCATCCTAACCACTAGACCACCAGGGAGTCCTGTGCCAGTCAACTAGCCATCTCAATTTGGCCCTAATAGAACATGTTTTTATTTGGACTCCTGTGCTACATCAATCTACATATATGGAAATATATTATGTAGCAAAAGATATTGTGAATGTACACTTTGTGTAATACTACCGAATACAGTGCTCTTCAACAGACAACTGCACCATGTGCACATCATTAGTCATTGGTTATTGTGTTTAAAATGGCACTCAAGTGGCTCATGTCTCTCATCAGTCACAACAAAGCAATTCAAGGTTGAGCAGCAAAGCCTTGAAGTCTTGAAGCCTTGTAATACCTCGGATGAGATTCATGATGTACCAAGGAAGCAGCCACTGGGAAGGCAGTCACTGCCTTGATATGTCCACAGTGTCCTTAGCCTGCTTTCCAAAATGCAACACTGTGTTCAAATCACCTTAACACTAAGTCTCCCAAAGCATATAATGATAATCTTCTTTTAGGCTGTGTTTTTGGAAATATAGCCTAAGTCTTTATGCATTAAGTAAAGTAAAACAGACAAGTGAGATAGGTCTGTTCAATTCCAAGGTTTGCAGAAGGGATGTGGCAGCTGTGAAAGCCTTCGTAAGTGATAAAGTCATCACTTATCAAGGTTGTTTTTTTTTTTTTTTTTGATATGACGGTAACTAGATTTAGAAGCCACATAATCTGAGATGAAATGCTGCCACCGCAACAAGCTTCGAGTTAAATTTGGAATTTACTTGATTATGCTGCTCAGCTTTAGACTGCACCAACACTCCTTGTTTAGGAGAATTTTTCACTCTGTTTTTATTCTTTTCTTTCAAGTTTGCTAATTAATGTATAATTGCTTTATGGAAAACTACAATCATGGTGTTATATGAATTAAAAATGTAAGGCTTTATTATACCTCTAGTTTGTTAAAATGGCCAGTTTAGCCCTGCAGGATCACACATATTACCCTCTCTTTCACATACTCAGAAACAATCACAATGTCGGTAATGTAAAACAGCATATAAATAAATGTCAACTCTCAAGCATTATTCCATTATTTAAATAGTTGTATATTGAAATGCTATTTACATTTTAAATACTTTTATACAAAACTGCTCATACTCATGAATATAAATGAGTGAAAAATAAAATCTAAAATGAAAAAAATTATAATAATAAATGCTGTGGCAAAATAGAACTACAGCACATCCTCTTTTTATACAGTGGCAATTCTTTCACCTAATGTGTGATGTGGTCAAATGAACTTTTGAAAATGAACAGAATTGTTCATGAAACAAAGAGCTTCTGAAAATTTGTGGTCCACGTGCACACCAAATACAAGGATAATACAATGTGTCTTCAAAGTGATCTACAATTGGATTACACATAACATGAAGCTCAGTGCTATTATTTTTAGTGCAGTTATTTTTTTTTACATTTGACTTTACATTACATAAATTATTAAAATGTCATTTAATCTATTGCTTATTTGCAATTTTTTATTATTATTTATCTATTGAAAAAGTTTTTTACAAACGATTGTTTTAAGGTCAAATATGATGCATTGCTTATGTTATTATTTTCTCTTTTGCTTGTATTAATGAACCATGACAAAATACTGGAATAAAGCTTAAACAAAGATGGACACTTTTACATCGTTAACAGTTACTACATTTTCTCTCTTTGTAATCTTTTCTTTAACAAAAATATAATAAGCAAGCATTAACCACTGACAATCTCTTTATTTCTTTGACCAGGACCACAGTTTATAAATATTTTGACAATTAAGCAAAATCACATGTTGAACACAAATTATAAAATAAAACAAAATTGTTTGTCGGTTGTAGCTGAGCCACAGTGTGTCCTTTCAGCACAAGTAATGTCATATGCTCTTTATAATTTGCTCATGTGACAAATCATGTGCCATATGAACAATGCCACCTTGTGGAAGATAGAGTCTTAACTTGGCCTTTGTCTGCCTCAGATAAATAAAATATCAAAGGATTAAGCTCATACTTTTTCTTTTTTTCACCTTTTATTATTTTTGATCTATAGATCAAACAAACAAGCTGTAAATAAAAAAAAACTTTTTTTTATTTAAAACAATCAAAAGGGAGGCTGTTATAGCCCTAGCCACACCCCAACATATTCCTTATTTTTTAGCTCAAAATATTTAAATTACATTGCTCTGCGAGTAGGATTTGTCTCATGTTGCTTTTTGGCCTGAGCCCACAGTGCCCTGCTGATGCAGTTTTAAAGAAAGAAAAATGTCTCAAATTGAGCAGACAAATCAATAACCACCCCATTAAATCACATCTTATATGATTTTCAAACCATCAGTCCAAGGCTATGACGCCAAGAGTGAGCACTCGAATAGAGTGCAATGAGTCAGGCCCATCTTCTCTCTTCTGACACTCCTTTACTCCTCAGTTTGTACTCAGCTGAATATGACTCAATAGTCATAGTTATCACACTGAGCACAAGGAAATGAGCACAAAGAATTTCAGTTTCCAGTTTACACAAATGTGTCCCACATGCCTGCTGTTGTCTTCCAGCAACAGAAAATCCTGAATCTAATGAAGGTCCTTTGTGCAAAGTGTGCAAAGATGTTACTTTGGTAATGAAGCGACAGTAACAATGCATATTTTGAATGTACAAGAAAAAAGTAAGAGGTCTAATACACTAATACACTAATATACTTTTTTTTTTTTTTACAGGATAACCCCCCAGCTTGAATTGGTTTAGAGAGAAACTACCAAGTTGTTGGTATATTTAGACCTCCTCACTGAGCATAATTGGTTTCAGAAAACTAAAATCTCCAGCTTTCTGGCCACTGGGTTGTTGGGACATTGAAAAGGTGGGGCCATGAAAACTGGATAATATCCCTTCTGGATAGGCAGGCTGTTCTGAGTCATACTGAAAACTCCCAAAAAAGACAACAACAAGCCATTTCATATTCTCCTTCTCCAAAAAACGGTTCAACTTGTGTGTCCTCGCATTTAGCAAACATTACCATTAACAGATGTAAGGAAACTCAGCAACAAAGTAGATGGCCTTAAATTATATGAACACATATTAACCATAAATTATATTGACCATGTGTGGGCTGTGGCCTCTTTCTCTTTCCTTTTCTGTGTGTGTGTGTGTGTGTGTGGGTGGGTGGGTGTGTAAATGTGTGTGATTTCTCAGAGACATAGAAATATAGAGAAAGCAAGAGAGAGATAACACAAATACTTTCACTAATCTTTAAGTGCCCAGTGCTAAACAATAATTACTGACAAAATATTAAAAAACAAGCACAATTCATATTCATAAATCATTTGAGTAAAACAAAGAAATGTTGAATAATGAAGAGACTATCTAGCCTATCACCTATCACTGAGTGATTAGAGCAGTGGTTCTCAATGTGGAGCATTACCAAAGGTGACATGTCTGTGAAGCATTACCAAAGGTAAAATGCATTTGTTTATCAAAGATGAACATCACAATCAATGTCTTGTGCTTGTTTTTTGAGTTCTTATAGTAATTAACCTGGTTGATGACCACTTGACAAGTTTAATCCAAACCTCGTTAGCTCAAAAAACAATTCCACTTAAAAATAAACGTGCACAGTCAATTTAGAAATCAACTGGAAGTCCATGTGTTGGCTGATTTAAAGAGCAGGAATTAAATCTGCAGGGTATGTTGAACATGTTCACATGAAACTTTGCAACACCAAAGCTAACAAAGTAAATGTCCAAAAACACTTGAATTAATACTGTATACTCTACATACACTTTAAATACATTACTTACCAGTTGATGTAGGTTCTTGTAAAGTGGATTGTTTCAAGCCTCTCGTGCTGCTAATGATGGACACATTGTCCACTTTAATGCAGCCGTTGTAAGGAATGCATCCATGCTGCGCTGTGTGTTGTCCCCGTGTCCGATTCGGGAAAAATCACTCTTCTGTCTGTACGGCTGTTGGGTCTCTTTGCTTCGGGTTGTGGCAAGCAGTTCACTTCTCTGTGCGGACTCGTGCCTGCCGTAAGGTTCCACTGTTTTCGCTAAAGGGACTGTGGGGGGAATTCCGAGCACTCACAGTTTCCCTCGGAACCCATTGGCTAACGTTCACTTAGTAAGAGCCTATGCTTATAATGGAAAAGTCCGTCATTCACCTTACAGGCACGGAGTAAAACTGAAACCAAATCTACATCGAAAACCTCTAAAACCAAAGCTATATAGCATACAAATTCGAATGCAGTTTTTAGTAAAGTTAATCACACTTCGCCTCCATAAGTAGACTATAAGTAATCTCTGCATCACGCCATTTGCATGATGAATCGAATTTGTAAGCATTTTAACGAGTTTTTCTATTTTTGACGGGGTGTATTTTTGTTTGCTGTATTATGCAGTCTCATTTTATTTAAATAAAGATAGACGTAGTTTCTAATAGATAATAACACGAAAAGTTTAACATTAACAAAAACTGTTTAAAAACAGTGCCATTGATAAGGAAAAATGGAGACAAAAAAAAAAATACAGATTCCCATACCGGGAGTCGAACCCGGGCCGCCTGGGTGAAAACCAGGAATCCTAACCGCTAGACCATATGGGAATATACAAAATGGTTTATCAAATCTGCTTATAAATTTGATTTGTGTGATCGCGTGTAAGCAATTTTAATATTTAACTATGAAAAGTTAATAACTACCCCCCCGGTCCACCCCCAGCTCTGAAATTATTACTAGTCCCCTTTGGGCTGGCTTCTCGGTTTCTTCCCTGTTTACGGAGTGACGTCATATAAACATGGCTGCGCACTGTGTGAAACAAAAGGTTATATCAATAATTGCATTATATACCACATTTGCTGGTTAAGAAAAAGAATATACATTACTTATCCCAGTTAGCTGGTTATCTTTTTGCTAAAAGGTGTGCATTGAGTCGTCCATTTTATTTGATTGTTTGTTTGTGTATCTGCTTGCTTTTTATTAGTAGATATGGGGGATATTCCATAACGCTTGGTTAACTTACCATTTGATAAATCATAACCTCAGGGTTGATTTACCCCAAACAGGCATACCATGAGTATGTCGGTTCCAAAACACCTGAGAAGAGTTAGTTTAATCAACCTCCAACTGGTTACCCAGAGTTAATGCGCGTGCACGGTGCATGTACAGTGCCCTCCACAATTATTGGCACCCCTGTTTAAGATGTGTTCGTGGACTTCAAAAAATTCTCCTTTTTTTTTAACAACATAGAACCCAAATGCAAAAAAGAGAAAAATCCAACCTTTTATTTAAGTACATTACTTTGGTGGTAGAAAAATCACACATTTAGAAAAAAAAAAAACTTGAAATCATGTGTGCCACAATTATTGGCACCCCTGATGTTAATACTTTGTACAACCTCCTTTTGCCAACAAGACAGCACTTAATCTCCTCCTATAACATTTCACAAGATTGGAGAACACAGAGAGAGGGATTTTTGACCATTCTTCTTTGCACAATCTTTCTAGATCATCCAGTGTCCTGGGTCCTCTCTTATGCACTCTTCTCTTTAGCTCGCCCCACAGGTTTTCGATTGGGTTGAGGTCTGGGGACTGAGATGGCCATGGGAGGACCTTGAGTTTGTGACTGCTGAACCACTTTTGTGTAGATTTTGCCACATGTTTTGGATCATTATCCTGCTGAAAGACCCAATGACGACCCATCTTCAGCTTTCTGGCAGAGGCCATCAGGTTTTTATTTAAAATATCCTGGTACTTCAAAGCGTTCATAATGCCATGCACCCTAACAAGGTTCCCAGGGCCTTTGGAAGAGAAACAGGCCCACAGCATCACAGATCCTCCACCATACTTCACGGTGGGCATGAGGTGCTTTTCGGCATACTCATCTTTTGTTTTACGCCAGACCCACTTAGAGTGTTTGTTGCCAAAAAGCTCAATCTTAGTCTCATCTGACCAAAGCACACGATCCCAGTTGAAGTCCCAGTACCGCTTAGCAAACTCCAGACGTTTACGTTTGTGAGTGTTAGTGAGAAAAGGCTTTTTCCTTGCATGCCTCCCAAACAGCTTGTTGGCATGTAGAGAGCGTCTGATGGTTGTTTTGGAGACTCTGTGACCCCAAGATGCCACTCTTTGATGCAATTCTGTGACGGTGAGCTTAGGAAAATTTTTTACTTCTGTTACCATCCTCCTCACTGTGCGTTGTGGCAAGATAAACTTGGAACCTCTTCCAGCCTTGTTTGTCACTGTTCCAGTTGTTTTAAACTTCTTAATGATTCCTCTGACTGTAGATACCGGCAAGTTAAGGCGAGTGGCTATTTTCTTGTAGCCATTGCCTGACTTATGAAGGTCGACACAGATCTGCCTTACTTGAATGGTGTGTTCTCTTGTCTTTGCCATATTGACAAATAGGTAAGAGAATTAGGCCTCTGTTTCACGTCATATTTATACCCCAGGGAAACAGGAAATCATGAATTACTAATTAAAAGTCCCCAGATACCCTGACCAACCTTAGCAACTACAGAAAAATATATTTAAAAAGAATAAACAATTAAATTTTTAGAGCAATTGTTAGGGGTGCCAATAATTGTGGGACACATGATTTCAAGTTTTTTTTTTTTTTTAAATGTATGATTTTTCTCTTTTTTTTCATTTGGTTCTATGTTGTTTAAAAGAAAAGGAGAATTTTTAGAATTCCACGACCACATCTTAAACAGGGGTGCCAATAATTGTGGAGGGCACTGTATAAAGACATTTTCAATGGATCGCCGATTTCACGAGTCACCATGGAAACTCAAAGCAAAAAAAAAAAAGAGCGGCGTATTTCACAGAGACGAAGTTGGAGGTTTTAATGCACGCTTATGAGGAGTTTAAGCCAATAATATTAAAAAGAAGCAATACAGCTGCATCGGCTAAAGCAAGAGAGTTGGCTTGGCAAAAAATACTGGACATAGTAAATGCGTGAGTTTATTAAATTACGAATTTTGGTATTGCTCCCGTTTTATTATAATGAAAAAGAATGAATTATGACTTATACATCCTTTTGAATATATCACTGTGAAAGCATTTATTTTTCCTGCCATTTATTTCTTTAGTTTAAAATAATAATGTATATTTCTTATTTAATAAGGTGTAATCCTTCTGGAGCCACAAGAACTTTAAGCCAAGTCAAAATGAAACACAAAAACATTCTGCACAAAGGTAATATTTCATTACACAATGACTAAACTATTATTATAACAGGATTTAGAATATTAATTCTGTCATGTAGCTAATAGAAAGAGACTGAAGCCCGTCTAACTGGCAGGGGTCCACCACCACCTCCCCTCACCCCATCTGAGGAGCTGGCTCTGTCCCTTAATAAAGGGCGACCAGTGGTTGCTGGCATTCCAGGGGGCAGTTCATCGCACACACCATGCACCACAAGTGATAGTGAAAAAATAGTAAAATGTAAGTTTACCTCTATTATTTGTTTTCATTTTTTGTCCTAATAAGTTACTATTTCTGTCACTTAAAGGCTTTTTGAACAAGATTAATTTTTATGTAGGCTTATTTCATTTAACTGCATATGATGTATAGGCTACTGTGATCTTAGTCTGACATCTTACTCTTTTCATGTATTTCTTTATTTGATAATATTGAGAATTAAATGGGTTGTCTGTTCTTGTAGATACTGATGGACGTATTGTATTATTGGACCCTCCAGAAAGAACAGTCTGTCACAATTGTAAGTGATTTGTTGTCAGATACCTTTAGTTGCTTTTAGGTTTTTTTTTTTTTTTTGCCAGATAATGTATACTTGAATATTTCTCCTGTAGGATGAAGATGGTGATGATGACGATGAAGAGACCACATCTGCTGTGACAGAAGTGGACAATGCTGGTAGATCCATTGAGGTATGATGCATACCATTATAATGTATGGCCCCTTTTTTTGCATTACAGTAACAAACTGTCATTGTCCCTTCACAATACATAACCAGGGATTTGCCCACAGATGAGGGTTCTTCAACCTCAGCACACAATTTAAGCAGGGTAAGAATTTGTGTACAGGTGTCCATATTTGAATTTTATTGTCTGACCAAACAATCTCATTCATTACATTTTTTCCACCTTCCCAGTTGCCAGCAAAGGAGCTGTATAAGGTTCATCTTCAAAAACAAATAAGAAAAAGTGACATGGAGATGGACCTTATACATTTTAAAATGGAAGAGAAAAGACTCCTCATTAAAAAAGCAGCACTGGAAATAGAATTACTGGAACATCGCCTTAAGGTGAGAGCTTGTCTGGATATTAATCTGTTGCATGTTAAAAGTGTGTGTGTGTGTGTGTGTGGTGTAAAGCAATATAAATACATATTTTATGTGTGTGTGTGTGTGTGTGTGTGTGTGTGTGTGTGTAAAGCAATATAAAAAAACATTTTATTGAATTTTACTTTTATTGTTTTTCAGGAAATAAAGAAATAAACTGTCTGGCAGACCCGTGCAAAAATATTAATAAAAGTAATTTTGACAGATCATCTTTCTCAAAAGTCTTCCGTCTCTGTTGGCCTCTAAAATCTGTAGGTGTTCCTCTGGGCCATCTTCCTCAATACAAGGAGGGGGGCTCTCTCCTCTTATAGTGGCAATATTGTGAAGCACAACACAAGCCACTATAATGTCGCATGCCCTCTCTGGACTAACCCGGAGCCCACGCAGACACTGAAACCGAGATTTGAGGATCCCTATAGTCATCTCCACCTTGGCCCGTGTTCGGCTGTGAGCCAGGTTCAACCGTGTCTGTGGTCCAGGCTCAGGTTCAGGGTAGGGTGTCATTAAATAGGGCAGACAAGGGTATCCTCTGTCCCCCAGCAAGTAACCATTGTACTGTCCTGTATTGATTGAAGTGGACAACACAAATATAGAAAAAAGGAAAAATAAAACAATTGTATAAAGCAAAACATACCCTGCTGAAATGTCTGGCATAATGATGCCTCGTGGAAAATTCTGGCATCATGCACAAATCCTGGCCATTTTGCCTCGACATTGGTAATGATTTGGGTTGCCTCACATATTACCTAGTTAGTGGAAAAAGTAATGCCTTTAATGATTTTAGGAAGGAAAAAATTAAGTTGTTACCTGCACATTAATACTATGAATGGATTTCCTATTAACACAGTCTCCCTCATTTATTGGTGGAGTTTTAATAGGAATGTGAGTGCCATCAATGCACCCAATTACATTTGGAAACCCTGAAACAGAAAGTTATGGAAGTATGAAGTGTGTGTGCATAATGAATACACGTATAGATATAAATAATGACTAAATATCAAATATGCGTCATAGATTTTACTACAAAGGACAAACCTGCTACTCCGTCGAATTCGTCTTTAATAACAAGCAGAGGTTTATGGCCAGGGAACTTTACAAATGTGGGTAAGAACTGTTTAAGTGCCAGAGATACTGTACGAACAGCTCTAAACACAGTTGCCTTTCCCACATGCTCTGAATCGCCCACACTGTACAAAAAATGGCCAGACGCAAAAAACAGAATGTTTTCTGTGCTAAGCGCAGAACCGCGCGGTTTGTCACATTTGCGATATGCGGTTTTAAAAGACGTGTTAAATAAACTAACGAATCTTTTGAAAAACGATAACGCTCTTTTAAATATTCATTAGGGTCTGCAAACACATCAGTACGCGGTCTTATAACCCTCTCCTTACGAAAAAAAACTCGTATAATTTGTGCTTCTACATCCACAGGATCCTCATCAAAAGGGCACGCCGAAGTTACACTGAAACATAACCTGCTCCCGAGCAGGTTATCTGCAGAGAGTCAGTTGCTATGGTTACATACATACACAGAAAGTTACCTCCGTTTTTGGAACCGAAAGTTGAGGTTATCCACGAACTTACCCTCAAACATACCCAGGTATGTCACATAACCTGCTTTCTGGAATACCCCCCATGATAAAACATTTTAAATATTTATAGATATAGCATAATGCAACCAAAAATTAAAAGCACCAGTTACCAGTGTCGGCCGGTCAGGGTCAGCAAAGTCTTCTCTGCTGGCCTAAACACTATCAGAAGCACTGATCTACATTTGGAACATAAATTCTAAGATTTGTTCCATGAAATTTTATTAATTTATTCCCAAAAGTTTATTCTCTTAATTTGGTAGTGTTTCTCCTGGCTGCACTGGTTCCAGTGCGTGTATGTTAGATTTTTTTTGTCCACTTAGATTTCAGCCTCCATGTGCTGCTATGTCAATCTAATCTGCCCAGGGCCTTTAAAGTCTGTTCTGCTGGCCTTTTTTACTATAGTCTTCATAAGAAATAGCTCTGTTTCTTTAACCAATCAGATTTCAAATTCGCCCCCCTGGCTAGCATAGATTAACACCAGAATAACATCAGCTGTCCTCTGATTGGTTGGTCAAAGGGAAACTGTTACAGCCAAGTTCGACTGGCAAAACACATCTTTAGCACACTGCACACATAAATACATCCGATTTTTTCATGCCTACGGAGCAAATATTGGTACCAAATGCACGGCCCACCACTGCCAGTTACATAATAAGGAAATAAGGCTAAATAAAATATAATAGTAATACATTTGTGGAATTATAATAAAATATCACCTTGGAAAATAGGGCTTTTGATGACTGAATTAACTATGATTAAGGTAAAAAATTTGGCAAGAAGAAAAAAAAAAAGTAAAATGATAAAATATTTATTCATTTATTTTGTTTTGTTTGCTCACATTATAGAAAATAAGCAACATTTTAGTGTTTTTGGAAAAAGAGACCAAATCGCAAAGTTGCAAAAACACAAGAGAAAGCACAGTTTCCTTGCAGGGGTTTCGAATGGATCTGAACAGATGAAGGATTTTGTGATTTAACAGTCCCTTGAAGAAGCATAACATCTTCATTGGGAATAATATACATGTTTACAATTTGTTAGTTTATTACACATAGGTCAAACATTTATTTGGCCTAAAATACCAAAGTATGTGAGCCAAATGTTCCAGGTGAGATGCCATATGTTGTTTCTCACTTCTAGTTACAAGTGTTTGGGATTTTGCACTTCCTAATTGCTTAGTGACAATAAAGCTGAATCTATTTTAATATAATAAAAAATAAAGTTCTTCATGCATGTATAGTTTAATGTTTTAATAAAGCAAACAACAAAAATATTATGAAATGCTTTACCTGTAGTCTGTCATTTTGAGACCCCTCTGCTGCCTACAAAGTGAATTTCAGTCATCATAAGGAGATGGGGCACAGCTCAACAGGAATGTTATGGTTATATGATAATAATATAGTGATAATCTCCTTACTCCAAAACAATTAAGAAAATCTAACATTTTCAGGCAAACTGTAATTCAACCACTTGAGATAGAAATAAATAAATAAATAAAACTAAGCTGAAGATAATGACCTTTGTGAGTGCACCAATGAAAATTTAATGAGAGATTAAGAGATGCTCTACCTCTCTTCTACTGTGTTCAGCAGCATACGTTATCTGGAAATTTGCTGATATTTATATATTTTATGAATGACCTCTGGCCTCTGAACACCTTCATATGCAAAACTCAAACCTCCTGTTACATGCAAAAAAAAAAAAAAAAAAGGCTTGGAATGAGCAGGTTCTTTTTTTTATTTTATTTTTTTATAAATGTTCTTAGTGTAGCTATTTTTTTACCAGATCCAGCTCTGTGATATTTTCACAGTTAACAGCTATTCAAAGCCATATTTTATTATTATTATTTTTAAATTAGCTGTCTTCACATATATCTTTAACTTTATCGCATGGTTCTGTTTTGGGTTTTTTATGTAAAATGTAATGGTTAAGGTTCAGGCTGTTAATGAAGAACATCCATCTTTTTTAAATAATTTTTGAAGGATTTTCCTTATTTTTTTTCTGTAATAAAGAGAACAGAATGCTTCTAATGTTTGGTTTACAGAACAATGGTTTCTGTAAAAAAAATAGAGCTAACTTACCTTAAACTGCCTTAAAAATTGCTATCCAGAGAGGTTTGTGACTGGGTAGTGTGTAGAAGTACATTTACGGTAAAACCTTTTAAACCATGTGCCAGGTCTTAAATACCTTGTTAATTAACAATTAGTACATTGGGTTAGGATTAGTGTCAGGAACCCTAGGACCCTCTGCACAGGCTGGTATTGAAGGCAGTAGGCATAATGGGTGCATTACTTCATCTGCCTCTCTTCTTACTCTGAGGTGCCCACACAGTCTGGAATAAGGTAAATCTGGAGGCATGACCTTTTTTTCCAATCTGTATGCTACCTAGCAAACATTTTTCTAGATTCTTTTTCAGATTTGCCTCATTTAATCATGGTGCACTAACTCTACTGTTACTAAAAGTCATTGCTCTGTTCATTTAGAGTATTTGATGATTAAGTGCAGACCCATTTATTTACACTTGGGTCAGTCTAAACACCTCTCTTTGTTCATGCTACCCAAATACACACCACTGATCAAACGGGTGAAACCAGCTGTGAGGACAGTAAAGGTATGGCCAGAGGAGGCCATTTCTTCTCTGCAGCAACAGTTTCAGGATACTGACTGGAACATGTTTGCCTCACAGGCCACACTGGACTCTCACACAGACATGGACATTTACACATCATCTGTTTTGAACCATATTAACATGTGCATTGACAATGTCACTACCGTCAAACACGTGAAATGCTTTCCTAATCAGAATCCATGGATGAACTCTGAAGTCCTTTTCCTGTTGAAAGCAAGAGATGCTCCCTTTAAATCTGGCAACGTAGAGGACTACAACAGAGCCAGGGCCAACCTGAAAAGAGGCATCAGGAGAGCCAAGCTCACATTCAAACTCCACATAGAAGAGCACTTCCACAACTCTGACCCCAGAACGAATGTGGAAAGGCATCCAGACCATCACGGACTACAAACCTACAGCTCAACCAACCAGCAGTGCCCTTCCTACCGGATGAACTCAATTAGTATTTAGCTTGTTTCAATCAAGGCATAGGACATTTTACTTCAACAACGGACTCTCCTACTGCTTACAGCCCACTTTCACACTCAACAACGGACGTCTATTCAGCATTTAGCAGAGTGGATGCGCACAAAGCAGCTGGCCCGGAAGGCATACCGGGACGTGTTCTCAGAGCATGCGCTGGACAACTCGCACAGGTTTTCACGGACATTTTCAAACTGTCACTGGCCCAAGCCACGGTTCCTACATGCCTGAAGACCACAGCCATCATACCTGTGCCTAAGCACTCAGCTGCCAAATGCCTGAATGACTTTCGCCCAGTTGCACTCACCCCTATTGCTATGAAGTGCTTCGAAAAACAGGTCCTGAATTACCTTACTGCGGGCCTACCACCTACACTGGACCCACACCAGTTTGCCTATCGCCCGAACAGGTTAACAGAGGACGCAGATTTCACAGCTCTTCATTCAGCCCTCACCCACCTGGATAAAAGCAACACCTATATCAGAATGCTGTTTATTGACTTTAGCTCTGCATTCAATACAGTCCTCCCCAGTGTACTGATCACTAAGCTTAGTGACCTGGGTATCTGCACCTCCACTTGCAGATGGATTCTGGACTTTTTCACCAACAAACCTCAATCTGTTAGGTTAGGCAACCAGGTATCCTCAACCCTCATTCTGAACACTGGCATCCCACAGGGCTGTGTTCTGAGCCCACTACTCTACTCCCTGTTCACCCACGATTGTGCTCCTCTGTATAACTCAACATCTTCATCAAGTATGCAGATGACACCATCGTGGTCGGCCAGATCGACAACAACGATGAATACATGGAAGAGATCCGAAGCTTGACAGCATGGTGTGCCACCAACAACCTGACCCTCAACACCTCAAAGACTAAAGAGATCATCGTGGACTTTCGGAAATCCAACAGCAGGAGACATTCCCCAGTCAACAGTAATGAAACTGAGGTAAAGCGAGTCTCCAGCTTTAAGTTCCTGGGAGTTCACATCTCTAAGGGTCTGTTCTGGCACCAGAACACTTCTGCTCTGGTAAAAAAGGCACAACAACACCTGTTCTTCTTAAGAAGTCTCAAGAAAGCTCATCTGTCCCCAGGAATTTTAACTAGCTTCTAGCACTGCATCATCGAGAGCATCAACCAACTCTGACCAACTCCATCATTGTATGGTATGGAGGCTTCACTGTGTGTGAACGTAAAGCCCTGCAAACGGTGGTCAAAACCACCCAACCCATCACTGGCACCCAACTACCTGCCATTGAACACCTTCACCACAGCAGATGTCTGCACAGAGCTCACAACATTGTCAAGGACTCTTTACATCCCAGTCACAAACTGTTTAACCTCCTTTTATCAAGAAGATACAGAAACATACGTACCAGAGCCAGCAGTTTAAGGGACAGCTTTTTCCCATCCACTATCACACTACTGAACTCTACACTACACTGCTGGATCACTAAAAAAAATTCAAAACACTGTATATAACCTCTGTACAATACATGAACATATTACATAGTATATCTTTTTTACTCCTCATTACATCTGCACTATTTTTATCTATATGTGTCTTTATATCCTTACTGTACATTCTGCCCAACATTTCACAATTATGTATATATGTGTATGAAATGTGTATGTATGTATGTGTGTGTGTGTGTGTGTGTGTGTGTGTGTGTGTGTATATATATATATATATATATAGTAGACTCTTTTATCCAGCTTGCACATTTCTTAAATGACCTTCCACATCTGCACATTTCCTCTTTAATGCTATAGCCTTAGAACATTTACCTGTACTTCAACGATGTCCACACATCTCTGCACTAAAGGCTATAGCCTTTATATTTATTCACTGTACATATGCTTTCATATATATTACATGCTGTAAATATGCTACATACTTATCTGCACTATTTGCACTATTGCTACATTTTGCATTTCTGGTAGATGCCAGACTGCATTTCGTTGCTTTGGCATTGGTATCCGAAACAGTAGGGGGCAGTAATGTGAAGGTGTTCACTCCGAGCACTCCTGCAGCAAAAAGAAGAACAAGGATCCCAAGAACACAAGAAACTGGGTTTATTTAAGTAAATTTCCGCTTTATTTTAATAACCTGATTATTTTAGATAATTGCCTAGGTTTGACAATTAAGCAAGCTCCTGTCATTTAGCACACATTTGATTAATATATTTCGGGTAATGTTAAACATTTTGGCTTAATATTTTCTGGCTAAAGTAGCTAAAGCAAATGCTAATCTACCTAGTTAGCTAAATATGCATACTTAACGTTATCACGTAAGACCAGTACAGCCATTAGAAAATAAATAATTAGCAATAACTGTAGTACAAGCTAGAATCTGACCACTAACCTGGCACCAGAGCGATAACAACGACATTCCTTTTCAGGAGGAGGTTGGCTTTAGGCACAGGATAACAGCACCATGGCGTCTAAAACGAAAGGTAGGGGAGAACCTTTTATATATCGTTTATATTTAAACTCAAGTAGAAAATGCTTAACCCTCAACCCTCTTGAGAATGTTGATGGAGTATAGGGAAAGTCAGAAAGAGTTGCATTGTGTGTTTTTGGATTTAGAGAAAGTGTAAGACAGGGTGCAGAGAGGGGCGTTTTGGTATTGTATGAGGAATTCATGTTACTGGTGTGGCAGAGAAATATGTGAGGGTGGTGCAGGACATGTATGAGGCAGCATTGAAGTGTGCAGTAGGAACGACGGACTGCAACAAGGATCGGCTCTGAGCCCTTTCCTGTTTGCAGTGGTAATGGACAGGTTGACAGACGAGGTCAGACAGCGGTCTTCATGGACTATGATGATTGTGGATGATATTGTGATTTGTGGTGAAAGTAGGGAGCAGGTTGAGAAGAGCCTGAAGAGGTGGAGGTATGTGCTGGAGAGAAGGGGTATGAAAGTCAGTAGGAGTAAGACAGTACATTTGTGTGAATGAGAGGGAGGGCAGTGGAGTGGTGCGGTGTGGTTGCAGGAAGAAGAGGTGGTGAAGGCGGAGGAGTTCAGGTACCTGGGGTCAACAGTGCAAAGTAATGGAAAGTGTGTTAGAGAAGTAAAGAAAAAAGTGCAGGCAGGGTGGAGTGGGTGGAGAAAAGAGGCAGGAGTGATTTGTGATAGAAAAGTATCTGTGCAAGTGAAAGGGAAAGTTTATAGGACTATGGTGGGAGCTGATATGTTGTATGGTTTAAAGATAGTGGCATTGAGTAAAAGACAGGAGGTGGAGCTGGAGGTAGCAGAGCTGAAGATGTTGAGGTTTTTATTGGGAGTGTAAAGCATGGACAGGATTAGAAATTAGTTTATTAGAGGGACGGCACATGTAGGACGTTTTGGAGATAAAGTGAGGAAAGCATAATTAAGATGGTTTGGACATGTGCATAAGAGGGACATGTTGTATATCGGTAGAAGAATGCTAAGGATGGAGCTGCCAGGAAGAGGAAGACCGAGGAGGAGGTTTATGGATGTGGTATGGATGTGGTCCCTAATAGGAGCAGTCAAAAGAAGACACTCTGTATCCTGTTATTACAATTTTATGTGTTTTTTTTTTTTTTTTTTTTTTTCGGTGTTATAATAAAGTTTAAAGGGAAAAAATGAATATTTTCTGTACCTTTAATGATGTTTGGTCTAATTTCAGCGATATTTGTTTGCTTGGTGCTTGAGCTTGGATGATTTAGAGGAACTCTACCTCCCCTGCTGCCTTATTAGTGCAGTAGGTAGTGCCATAATCTGAAGGTTGTGAGTTCAATCTTCCCCCAGGGCAAGAGAGTTTTATCGGGAAGTGGTACCTCAGTGGTAAGGCTGATCTGAGTGACTGATTGGAAGTTTTGTGTTACAGGCCGCATGTAGCCACTCTTGGGCAAATGAGCAAGGCCCTCAACCCTCCAGGTGTGCTGAATCATATCTGACCCTGTGCTCAGACTCCTCTTCCCCGATTTCTAAGAGAGAAATTAACCTTGTAGTGGACATTCTATGTCTGCTCCTCTGGAAGGACTTGAAATTAAATTGAATTATATATATATATATATATATTTTTTTTTTTACACACAGTAAGATCAGTGACATTTGTAACAACTAGATTGCATGCTAAACATTGATTTTTGTTTTAAATGTGCACTGATTGTTCTGCTGTGATTGCCTGCTCTGAACTGCACTCGTTCCTGTGCTTATCAGTCATCTGTGTCCTTAAGAAATTAATGATGTGCGCCAAAAACGAGGGTTAAAAACGTTTTAACATGGTGAAAAAACCTAAATGGGCTGATGAAGTGCAAAACTCACGTTGGAGTAAACTTAAGCAACAGGTGACAAAATACTGTTTTTGTTCTTCTGTTTTCTTTGTGTTTGCTACCACCATTTCTCAACAGAGGGTAATAGGATCCCTGGAAATGTTCTATTTATCCTCATCACAATGTCTGTGATGTTCTTTCCCTATTCCATGTCTTATTCTGTTTCAACTTGACATGCCCTAATATTATAGATATAGATATAAATATAGATATAGTAAAAAGGTTAAGTCACAGGTCCACCCTGTGCTCTGGGTGCATTCCTGCGTTGGGTTACTCTCATTCTAAATTTGCTCCCGTGTGTTAACTATTGTGTCCAATAAAGTGTTGTCAAACCATGGACTATCTTTGCATCTTGAATAGGCATCAGATTGACCTGTGCAGTATAAAAGGTTTAGTTTTTTTTTTTCCATATACATGACCTTTAAAAAGTTTTTTTTCTTTTGTAGCTGGGAAAGTTAATTCCAAAAGCAAAGAAGATGCTCCTCATGAGCTGGAAAACCAGTTTGTTCTGCGGCTACCTCAGGTAAGCATTAAAAAAGATATATAAAAATATATTAGTCTACATATATGGTTAAATATGAAGTGGTCTGAGTAATAATGTACAATCCCTACTATATATTCACTCTAAAATAAAAACCTCCTAACGTTTGTGCACAATTGTACTGTGGTTTGTTTACACTTGTATTTGGTATAGACACATTCCCTTTCCCCTTAATATATTTTTATTAGATTCTCTTAGACTCTCTAGTCTGTTGCACCTTGTTTAATTTATATTCATCTGTGAATGTTTGTCTTGTATGTTGATCTCTAATAAAATATTGGTTTACTTAAAACTCAAATACAGTAATAGCATAAGGACAGTTAAGTTCCATTTATAATTAAAAAACATTTAATATAGTATATTCATATGCTTATTCAAATTTATTGATACACAGATTTTTTATCACCACTGGAATCAAAGCACTGGAGTTATAGAGTAAAACATTTATTCTCTTACTCTCACATTCCTGAAGCTTTTGTTTAATCTATGTGGCATCATGTTGGAAATGATTAACCAAATAGAATTTTCTCTTTCCTTTTTTAAAAGTATATAGTAAATACTCATATAGTCATCTGTGTAAATATTTGTACATGACTGTGTTGTTATTTTTGCTGTTTGCCACAGTAAATGTTATGAGCTCAAAGTGCAGACTTTCAGCTTAGTTTTATAGTAGTCTTGAAATGTTGGGTTCTCTTAACATGAATAGATTGCATCTGAATGTTGTTATATAATATTTGTGTATTTCTGTCATCTACTAGATAAAATAGACCCAAATCATTGCCTAAAACCTGAGAATTGCCTAAATTTCTCCCATGATTGATCGATCGATATGTCTGTCTAACTGTCTGTCTATCTAATTCTGCCCCACTTTAAGGAGTATGCATCCACAGTGAGAAGAATTGCCCAATCTGGCAGCATGAATCTAAAGGACAGACTCACTATAGAGTTGCATGGTATGTTCAGTAAAATGGCTCTGAGAAACAAGGATAAAATGCATAAATAGCAGTAATTGTTATTCAGAGGCGAATAATAATGTAAAAATAATGTAAAATGTTTCATTAAAATGTGTATTTCTTATAATAATTTCTGACAAAATGTTTAACAGGTACAAACCATTTTTTTATAACCAACCCTGTTTGTTCAACCTTCTTAGCTGATGGCCGTCATGGAATTGTTAGAGTGGACCGTGTCCCTTTAGCTTGTAAATTAGTAGATCTGCCCTGCATCCTGGAGTCCTTAAAAACAGTTGACAAGAAGACCTTTTATAAGACTGCTGATGTTTGTCAGGTAATACCAGCTACCTTTATACTAAAATCTTTCTTCATTAGCGAATCAGCCAACATGTTAATTTTATACTTATGTCTTTGTTCTTGGGTAAAATTATGCTTCCGTTTTAAATAAGATTTGATTTTGATACAGTTCTCTTCTCCTGCATGTAAGATTTTTTCTAGTCTCTATAGTTTAACAAGCTGGTAATTTCCTAAAGTTGTGATGCATGCATTTTTCTTGACAGACTCATTGGTGCAAATCTGATTAACAGTATAGAGGCAGTATAGCGGAGGATACACGATACATCCTTACGATATTAAACATACTTTGTCCATACACATCAGGGTAGAACAGCCATGATTTCTAAACAAATACAGCCAATAAACAGTGCTTTTATCCACAGAGACATAGACAGCAGCATGGGAGCCTGGGTCACAACTGATTACAAGTACAAGAAACAAGCCCAAATAGTCTGAGCAATTTTAATTATCTTATTTCTAGATGTTGGTGTGCAGTCTGGATGGAGACCTTTACCCTCCTCTAGAGGAGCCTACTGGAACTGTGGACTCCAAAACAAAGAAAAAGGATAAGGACAAAGACAAGAAGTTTATCTGGAATCATGGCAGTAAGTTTCTTCTTCCTGTGCTGAATGTTCTGATGGAGTCTATATACACAACATGAACATCACTGACTTGTCTGATGTGGCAAAAAGCTTCACATATCAGGGCTGGATTGAAGTTATTTAATATTGTGTTTTGTTTTTTTTTCCAGTTACCTGCCCTCTGAAGAACACAAGAAAAAGGCGATTTAGGAAGACTGCAAAGAAGAAGGTAGCTGTGCATTGATCCTGTAGGGCTTTTTGGTATCCATTTGTTCTCTTTATTGTTGTGTATTTAGTGTGTGTGTGTGTGTGTGTGTGCACATACACCTACACACTCTAACTGTCTAATCTGCAATGTTTTCCAGTACATTGAATCTCCAGATGTGGAAAAAGAGGTGAAGAGGCTCCTAAGCACAGATGCTGAAGCTGTCAGTGTCCGTATCCTTTTGTGTCTTCTTTTTTTTGTCTTGTCTTGTCTTGTCTCATCTTGTCTTACTTTCAAGCCACTCAGGACACCACCAAATGAGCTGTACTTATAATTTTTCTGATAGTTTCAGATTAGTCTGCACAGAGAAACAGAATATACAAAAAAAAATCTATCAAATACTAATTAATTTATATATCATATAATTTTTTTTGGGATATTTTTTTAGATTTTTTCTCTCTGTGTTAAAATAAACCTATCATAAAAGTTTTAGACTGTGAATTACTTGGTAGAGGTACACTCACAAAAGCAGCAGGGGATCAACTAATTATTTCTTCCACTGTTTACATACACATGTGTGTGTAATATATATATATAAAAAGTGTTCTTTTTTTTTTTTTTTTTGCATGTTGTCACACTTTCATGTTTTAGATCAAACTAATTTAAATATTAGTAAAAGATAACACAAATAAACACAACATGCAGTTTTTAAATGAAGGTTTTTATTATTGAGGTAAAAAAAATCCAAAACTACATGGCCCTGTGTGAAAAAGTGTTTGCCCCCTAAACCTAATAACTGGTTGGGCCACCCTTAGCAGCAACAACTGCAATCAAACGTTTGTGATAACTTGCAATGAGTCATCTATGCAGAATTTTTGTAATTCAGCCACATTGGAGGGTTTTCAAACATGAAACGCCTTTTTAAGGTCATGCCACAGCATCTCAATATGATTCAGGTCAGGACTTTGACTAGGCCACTCCAAAGTCTTCATTTTGTTTTTCTTCAGCCATTTATAGGCCCTGTGAAGCGAAATTAAAATCTAATTGGTTAAAGAAAGATTCACTATGGTAAAAGGGCCAGCAGTATTGACTTTGAAGGCTTTGGGCAGATTAGATTGATACGGTAGCACATATAGGCTGAATTCTGATTGGACACAATTTTTTACATACATATACTGGAAGCAGTGCAGCCATCAGAAATACTACGAAACGAAGATAATAAACTGTTGGGAATAAATTAATACAGTTGCATGAAACAAATATTAGAATTTAGGTTGTAAATGTAGGTCAGTGCTTCTGATAGTGTTTAGGCCAGCAGAGAAGGCTTTGCTAGCCCTGACCACCAGAGCCACTGAGCAAACCAGTGTTGATTTATTCATTGATAGAGGCTAAAAGCACTTTTGTACGTCACTCTGGATAAGGGTTTCTGCTAAATGCTGTAAATTTAAGAAGATTTGTCAAAGGTCAAAGCCAGGTCAAATATTATTTAGTTCTTTAAGTACCAGAAATAAGTATGAGAAAGCTCATGCAGTATTTGATTGTATATTCTATTTCATACAGCAATGAATGAAACAAGCTGGTGGAAAAATAATGGAATGGAAGTTCTAGTGTGTTACCTTGACTTGGCCCTTAGGATGGGAAGTGATTGCTGAAGATGAGACTAAAGAAACTGACAATAATTTGTCACTATCGAATTTGGATTCACCTGGAACTTCTGGGCACAAGGGTCATGACTCTTCAGGTAATTTCCACTTACAAAGGACAAACCATAAACACATGCTTTTGTTATAAGCAACTGTTTAACATTTTATTTAAAATAGAAATGCTCAGTTAACCTGAGTTCAGTACTCATCACTGTATGTGTCTAAAAGATTTATTTTTGTATTCTTTTGTTCAGTGCCACATGATGAGTTGCGAGAGATATTTAATGACATTAGCAGTAGCAGTGAAGATGAGGATGATGATGGTGACCGGCATGAAGACGAAGACCTCAACATCATGGACACAGAGGACGACATGGTGGGTCGTCTTAACGAGAAGCTTAACGAGTCTGATGGGGGAAGAGATGAGAACAACCGGAACAACCAAATGGGTACGATGGTTATGCACTTTTAGCATTAGGGGCAAGAGGCCAATTAAGATCAGAGTTCTATTAATGGTAGATAATCCAAAGGCACAAGAACCCATCTGATGACTAAACAGCTTTATATGCATCATGTGCCTGTAGTATGCATCTATTAGAGCACGTTGTCCTGCAGTGATTGACAGTCCTAATCGGTCCAGCTGGGCACCAGAGAGCACTCTAAAATCTGTGACTTATTGCTGTTCTACAAATGGCACAAATTAAAACCCTTCAGAAAGAGTTACTGTTGTCACAGTTCTGATCTGTCAAGAAGGCGTGTCTTTGGAATATGATTGATTTACACTATTTTATGAAAATTGATGGCCCATAACATGACACATTTCCTTAGATTATGACTCAACATTTGGAGAAATGGTTTAACTCTTTGCAATTAATCTGCAGTGATGGATTACCAGATGCAGATCAACAATCTCAAGGCTAAACTGCAGGAGACACGAGCACGAAAAAAGCAGCAGGAAGATTTGATCATGAAAGTGGAGAATCAGGCACTAAAGGTGAGGTACCACATGAACTATGTACAGTGTTCTTTCTAATTCCTTCTCTCTCTCTATCTCTCTCTCTCTCTCTCTCTCTCTCCCCCTGAAGAATAAGCACAGAGCTGCTTGTCTAAATCTGTTTTTTTCTTTGTATATACCCTTAAATACATAATTCTTTTTTTGTCATTATCATTTGTTATTTTATTTATTTGTCAAGTATTTTACATTTGGTCACTTTCTTTTGCAGGCTCGCTTTCAGGCTTTGCTAAATGAATTTATCCACCAGGAAGAGCGTGAAATGGAGAAGGTACAGTGCTGCATAACCAAATGCCTATAATGTTCCACTACAACTAATGCATAATTGATGCACTTAATCTGATTAATAGATGGTCAGTTTGATGAACAAGTGTTATGTGTAAACCCTTGCTACTAAGACTGGCCACTGGGGTTTATTTTGGAACAGATATGTTGACACATAAATCTAACTTTTGACTTCTAATTAGTTTGTATATATTTAGCCTGCAAATAAAGCTAGCCATTGATCATTTCTTGTTTCTTCTGCAACAGCTGGCTTCCCTGCAAGAACAGCTGGACTCACTGATGGAGAAATGACCAACAGAGGGCAGTGCAATCTCAACTCACTGTTGAATGAACCGTGTTGTAACCAGAAGTTTTGTTATTGAATTATTTTAGGGTAATGTTATTAAATGTTAATGTAAATCTTACTTGAGTTGTGGTGGGATTTTTTTCATATCATGATGGATTATTTTATTGAGAACTCTCCATTTATTAAATGCATGTTTTAAAAGTGTAATAAAAAAGCAGGGTTTTCTGAAGGTTTTGCCAGTTTCATTGCAAATGAATAAAAATAATAATAAAAAAAATTTATAAACTGGTATTTGGTCATTAGGTGCCTTAAACCCTCTTTGTTTTCCTGTTGTCTTGTTAATGTATTACTCATTCTAAAGCTCAGTGTAAAGGCGTTTGCCAACAGGCACCTGAAGGACTCTCATATGGTTTTGAAGATTCTCTGGTCTGATATCAAAATATCTTTTAATGGTTTAAAAAAGTCATTGATCAGAAAATAAGAACAAAAAATGTAAGAGAATAGTTATAATCTTTACATGTTTAAGCTTTGTTTGTAATCCTGTGGACACCTTTTACCAGAAAGAAGTCAGTGTTCCATTCGTTGTTGTAGGCCTGCAAAAAGTAGGAAAGTTTTGTGAACTGAGAATTTTACATTTTGATAATTATGGTGATTTTACCTTTGCATACAAGAATAATATAGAATTAAATTCCAATATATTTTTTTTATATAGCTTTTCCACATGCCTGGGAATGTATTGTAATAGATCTGCACAAAATAGCCTAAATGTTAATATTGCGGGGGAAATCAATATAGTTTTCAGAAGAGGGTACGAAAGGCTTTAGGCTTTAGACTAACCTCCACCATCTACCATTTTAATATTATGGGCTCTTTTTTTGAAGCTTGTTTACTCTTTATAAAATATTATCATAATATGATATTAAATTAATATCTTTATTTTTTCCCCTGGCACAATAATGGTTGTAAAATAATATAGACTGTATCTCGAAATGTGTTATATGTTTATACTTTTATATATTGAAGTTGCACCTGAAATGAAGCCAAAGCAAGTATTACATTCATATAATTGTTTATCATGAGTTAACATATGTATCACTAACAGAAAATCAACTCTCCAACTAACTGGTAACTAACTACTTTGTTCTATATTGAAACCACACATTTAGGTCTTTGTACAATTGTTGACTTCTAGAAGAAAATTAAACTTCTGTACTCTGAGTTCGATTTTATGGTCACACAGGCCTCTACTTATTTCTAGGGATTACATCTGAGTCTTTGGGGATTAACTGAAACAGATTAAACTGGCCATACTCGACCTGCTAATCCAGCCATCTGTCAGAAAGCAGGCTTTTTTTTTTTCTAGACTTTTCTTTTCCCCGAATGTTAATTAACATAGTGCAAAGGACTTCACACAGACACACACAGCACACTGACTTACTCAGACTTTCTGATTAAGTTCTTTCCAGAATCTATTGTATTTAAAAGTATTTAAAAATGGAGGAAACGTATCTATTCAACCATCCTGGAGTGAAAAAGGTTATTCTACATGGTGGCCGGGGTCCTCTGCCTCACTTTCCAAATAGTACTAAGGTAGGATTAGTACTAAGGTAGGATTAAAGTCATAATTATTTTATATAATTATATTAAATTAAATATATATAAATTTATTTCTTACAGCTAACATCAATTAGCCTCTTGTATATGCTTTACCCACCTTGATGATTTAAATGCTGATTATATTTTATTTAGTGGAACAAAACATTTGGCCCATAAAATCACTAAAAGGAAGACCTTTAGTCACTGTTTTAGTTCTACACTTTAGTTCTTATCTTAGTTGTTATCTGTGAATGTTCTTTTTACTTTTTAGTTTTGTCCAGCCGTCTGGCGCTAGGCTTAGAGATAGTGCCAAACATTTTTCATGACAATGCAAATATCAGTCTTTTTCATTCAGCTAAAAGCCCTAGTGTATGACTATGCTCTCATTCTGTCATGGTGCCTCCATCCCAGATTTTAAACAGACAACACATTTAAATGAGTCATTTCAGAAGGGTCTTGTTGAGCTAAAAATATGCATTCTGTTCAGTAATGCACAGAGTGTGAGAGGAATACAAGGCTAAAAAAACAACATGCTCCCTTTTATCTCAATCAACTCTGTTTTTCCCTTTCTGTCTTTCTCCTTTTGCACAAAGTTGGTGTTTCATTTCCAGACACTACAGGACAATTTTGAGAGGACTGTCATCGATGACAGTCGCAAAAACAAGCAGCCTACAGAGATTTTTGTGGGAAAAATGTTTAAGATGGAGGTGTGGGAGGTGCTGTTAACCTCCATGAGGGTTGGTGAGGTGGCAGAGTTCTGGTGTGATGCTATTGTAAGTGCAAAATCTCAGACAAATCCAGTCTTTTCTCTTTATCTTTCTGTTTTATGTTTGCTTGAATGTAAATTTTAATAAGGTACTTATTTGATACTTCCTGGGGTCCAATTTATGTTTAAAAATATTTTTGTATTTTTGCAAATATGGTAAAACAATGACAGGATGAGACATAATTGTGGATTGTAAAAAAAAAAAAAAACATTGGTTGTCCTGTTAAAATAGCTTTTTCAAAATCTTGTACAGCATACAGGTCTCTATCCCCTGGTTGCTAAAGGGATTCGTTTAGCTGCACAGGGCAAAGACCCACTTGAAGGACAGAAGCACATGTGTGGAATGGGCAATGTGTTCACGTACCATTCCACAGGCTTTCCTGAGCTTGATGAGCTGATGAGGGTGCCACAGCCTTTAATCTTCATCATGGAGCTAATCTCGGTAGGATTACAAAAAAACATTCACACAAGCACACACACTGCATTTAAACCCAGCAGTGCAATCCTGTTACTCCACCTACAACAGATTTCTTGCTGCTGCACAAACCACTCAAGGCCAAAAACAGCAGAATGTTAGGCAATCGTGCGAAAAACACCGGGGAGAAAAGCTGTTTCCAATCTTCAGCCAAGCACAACAGACATGCTTACTCTGCTGCTATTCTCTCTGCTCCCTCCCCAAATTGTTTGTTTTTGCTCAGGTAGGTGAGCCATTTTCCTACATACGTGAGTCTTGGCTCATGGAGAAGGATGAGAAGATGCATCTTGTGCCCACCCTTCACTGCCAAGGCAACACTCTTGTCCAGGAAAAAAGTTACCGTGAAGCATCAGAGAAATACAAGGAGGCTGTGCTGCTGTTACGTACCATTCAGTCACGGGTAATGTAATCAGATGCATGGGGGAAAGTGAATGCCATATAGTTAACTCCTCTTACATTGTCATTTCAAGACTCATAGGGGAAAGGCTTTTAATAATCATCGAGAAACTGTATTGTAAAACTGCAAGATGGGTTATCAGATCATCAGACAAAAAGTGTTTTGGGGGAAAGAACATTAAGTGCTTTAGACATTATTAGTAATATAATCAATGAAGATTTTAAATGAAGCTAGTATAGTATGAACACTGAAGCAAGTTTGTGTGCCTGCTACGCTTTCACTACTGGAGTACAGTAAATTTTTTATCAATTCACATATACTTTTTAATTAAATCACATACAATAGAAAACATGATTGCATGGAGCCTGGAGTAGTAAACAAGAAGATCATAGTCTATATCATGATTGAGACTAAATTAAAATTCAATTATATGCTGAGCTGAGATCATTTTAGTCTTGGGCTGAATTTATCATTATTTAAATATAAAAAAAAATACAAAAAAATGTTAATTAGATGATAGATTAAGATTTAAAAAAAATGACAGCCATAGTTCAAGCTTGGTTTAGAAAAAACAATTAACCATTTGTTAGTTATATTTGCTTATATTTGTGAGTTGGTATGAGACGGTATGAAGAAGAAACCTTCAAAGGAACCGGACCGAGAAGGGAACCCATCCTCCTCTGGGTAACACCGAACATCCATTCATTACAGTTGCCTCGTTAAGGTTATTAAATGTTCATTGTTGCTGACTCTTGAAACTCGTGTGAAAGTGTGAAACACTCCATGATGATTGCAGACCTAAGACATTGTAGCAGACTTCTTCTTCTTCTTTCGACTTCTCCCATTAGGGGTCACCACAGTGGATCATCCTTCTCCATACCCCTCTGTCCTCTACATCTGCCTTTTTCAACCCAACTACCTGCATGTCTTCCTTCACCACATCCATAAACCGCCTCCTTGGTCTTTCTCTTTTCCTCTTTCCTGGTGGCTCCATCCTCAGCATTCTTCTACCGAAATACCCCATGTCCGTCCTCTGAACATGTCCAAACCATCTCAATCTTGCCTCCCTCACCTTGTCTCCAAAACGTCCTACATGCGCTGTCCCTCTAATAAACTCATTCAGTCCATCCTCGTCACTCCCAACGAAAACCTCAACATCTTCAACTCTGCTACCTCCAGCTCCACCTCCTGTCCTTTACTCAATTCCACTGTCTCTAAACCATACAACATTGCAGGTCCCACCACAGTCCTATAAACTTTCCCTTTCACTCTCGTAGATACCCTTTTATCACAGATCACTCCTGTGACTCTTCTCCACCCACTCCACCCTGCCTGCACTATTTTCTTTACTTCTTTACCACACTCTCCATTACTTTGCACTGTTGACTCCAGGTACCTGAACTCCTCCACCTCTTCTCCCTGCAATCGCACCACTCCACTGCCCTCCCTCTCATTCACACACATGTACTCTGTCTTACTCCCACCGACTTTCATTCCTCTTCTCTCCAGCGTGTACCTCCACCTCTTCTCAACCCGCTCCCTACTCTCACCACAAATAACAATATCATCCACAAACATCATAGTCCACAGAGACTCCTGTTTGATTTTGTCCGTCAACCTGTCAATCACCACTGAAAACAGTGAAGGGCTCAGAGCCGATCCTTGACGCAGTCCAACCTCCACCTTGAACCAGTCTGTCGTTCCCACTGCACACTTCACTGCTGTCACACTGTCCTCGTGTGTCCTCGTACATGTATTGCACCACCCTCACAAACATCTCTGACACACCTGACTTCCTCATACAGTACCACAACTCCTCTCTTGGCACCCTGTCGTACACTGTCTCTAAATCCACAAACACACAATGCAACTCCTTTTGACCTCCTCTATACTTCTCCATCAACATTCTCAAAGCAAATACTGCGTATGTGGTGCTCTTCCTCGGCATAAAACCGTTGCTCACAGATGGTCACCTCTTGTCTCAGCCTGGCTTCCACTACTCTTTCCTATAACTTCATGATGTGATTGATAAACTTTATTCCCCTGTAGTTAATGCAGGTCTGCCTATCTTCCTTATTCTTAAAGATTTTTACCAGCACACTCCTTCTCCATTCCTCAGACATCCTCTAACCTTCAAAAATCCTGCTGAACAAGCTTGTTAAAAACCCCACTGCCATCTCACCTTAACATCCCCATGCTTTTACTGGTATGTCATCTGGTCCAACCGACTTTCCACTCTTCATCCTTTTAATTGCTGCTCTCACTTCCTCCTTACTAATCCTATCCACTTCTTGCTTCACCAACTCCACACCATCCAACCTTCTCTCTCTCATTTTTCTCATTCATCAGCTGCTCAAAATACTCCCTCCATCTTCTCAACACACTCTCCTCACTAGTCAACACATTTCCATCTCCAGTCTTTATTGCTCTTACTTGCAGCACATCCTTCCCAGCTTAGACCTTCTGCCTGGTCAATCGGTACAAATCTTTTTCTCCTTCCTTAGTGTCCAACTTTTCATACAGCTCCTCATATGGCTTTTCCTTGGCTTTCACCACACATCCCTCTTTACCTGCTGCCACATCTCCTTGTACTCCTGCCTACATTTCTCATTACTCTGTTGATCTCAATTCTGTTTTGCCAACCTCTTTCTCCTTATGCTCTCTTGCATTTCCTCACCACTTCCACCACCACATCTCTTTGTCTTCCTTTCTATTTCCAGATGTACCTCACCAAGTACCTTTCTAGCTGTCTCCCTTATCACTTCTGCAGTAGTTGACAATCATCCAGCACCTCTTCACCACCACCGAGACCCTGTCTAAACTCTTCCCTGAATCTCACACTGCAGTCTTCTGCCTCAGTTTCCACCATCTTATTCTTCTTTCAGTCCCCACTCTCCTCCTCTTCTTTTTCACCTCCAAAACCATCCTACAGATCACCATTCAATGCTGTCTAGCTACACTGTCCCCTGCCAACACTTTACGGTCTCCAATCTCCTTGAGGGTTGCATATCCTACAAAGAACATAGTCCACCTGTGTGCACCTTCCTCCACTCTTATACGTCACCCTATGATCCTTAATCTTCTTAAAATAAGTGTTCACCACTGCCATTTCCATTCTTTTAGCAAAATCTGCCTTCCACATTCCTCTCCTTAAAGCCATACCCACCCATCACCTCCTCATCACCTCTGTTTCCCACACCTACATGCCCATTGAAATCTGCCCCAATCACCAATCTTTCATTCCTAGGTACAACTTCTACCACTTCATCTAACTCATTCCAGAATTTTTTCTACTCCTCCATCTCACAACCCACTTGTGGAGCATAAGCACTGACGACATTTATCATTGCCCCTTCAACTTCCAGCTTCACGATCATCACCCTATCAGTAACCCCTTCTCACCTCCACTACACTCTTACTAAACTCTTCCTTCAGGATCACCCCTACACCATTTCTCTTTCCATCCACACCATGATAGAACAGTTTAAACCCACCTCCAATGTTCCTGGCCTTACTCCCTTTCCACTTGGTCTCCTGAACACACACCATATCTACCTTTCTTCTCTCCATCATAGCAGATACCTCTTTCCCTTTACTAGTCATTGTACCAACATTTAAAGTGCCAACCCAAACCCCACTCCCCTACACTTTTCCTTTCCCTGCCATCTCTGTAGACGTCTTCCTCCTCTTCTTCCCCTCCTTCGGCCAACAGTAGCCCAATTTTCACCAGTACCCTGTTGGCTAACGATACCTGTGGTGGTCGTTGGTAACCCGGGCCTTGACCGATCTGGTATAAATTTCTCTTTCGTGATCCGCATATTTGATTTGGCACCAAGTTTTACGCTGGATGCTCTTCCTAACGCAACCCTCCCGATTACACGGGTTTAGAACCGGCACTAACAATGCACTGGTTTGTGCAACCCTAATGGCTGGGTTAAGCCATTGTAGCAGACTATTTATATTAATTACAACTCAAATTCATTTTCCTGATTTCCAGTAGAGTAGAGAGAGAATAAGAGAGAGAGAAAGAGGGTAGTGGGAGAGAGAAACATGTATTATTAGACATTTTACATAATAGTTAAGGTCACTGTGCAGTATGGTTAGAGTGCAAGGAGAGATTCTGGCAAGACTAGCTATGGAGCCAGAGGTAACACATGTCTAAAGTTGTAGCCAGGTTCTAAATAGAAGCCCCAAATTCTACAAGAATATCATGTGGCAGCTGGGGCATGGCCGAGTGCCAGTTTGTGAATGAAGGTTGAGGCCAGAGGAGACAAGCGGTAAGAATCACACACCTGTTGGGTATTTGTCTTATCAGTGCTCTCTTTTGCAGTGAGCAGGAGGAAAAGGAAAAGTAAATTCATAGAAGTGCGCTACACTTCGTCACACTTTCAACCAAATGAGAGAAATCAATGGTCACTTAGAACATGAGAAAACCCTAGACTGCCAAGTGGCCTGATTTTATTGGCCGGGCATTCACATAGATGTGCGCAGAATGTGTGCAGGCATGTCGCGAATGTCAACTGGTAAACCCACTGGCCATCCCAAAAGCGCCTTTGTGCCCATTACCCTTAATAGGGGTCCCCTTTAGGAGAATTGGAAGGGACATCATCGGGCCATTAGAGGGGAATGCATGAGGGCATCACTTTGTGATAGTTTTGGTAGAGTAGTCGGTTGCAGGCCGAACGGTTTTTCAGCCTGAGTTCGGTGGTAGGGATAAGTGGCAGTGGGGGCGTGGCCAAGCGCTTGTGTGTGAATGTAGGGCGAGGCTGAAGGAGACAAGTGGTAACAATCAAACAGTTGATCTCTTTTGCAGTAAACAGGGGCAAACAATAAGAGGAGAGAGAGAGAGAGATGGATAGAGAGAGAGAGAGAGAGACGTGTGGCATGTGCATGTGTGTAAGAAAGTGCATAAGAATAAAGAAATAAAATTGACCCAAACCTGGTCACCTTCCACCTGTTCTTTCTTCCCCTGAACCGATCGCTCTACTACATATCAAAAGAGAGCTCTGTGGTTCTTTAAATAATAATTGATGAAATCGATTGACAACTTATTTTTGAAAGGTACATACATTATGTTGGTGTAAGGAAGTTTGATTTATGTTTATTTTTTTGTGTGATTTATAAATGTAATATTATTATAAATAAATAACTGCAACACCAGTGTATATAATTATACCCAGGAGGACTAACTTGTGTCAGTGCACTAAGCTATTAATCAATAATAATTTAATTCATAATCAGCCCTTTTTGACATAGAAGATCTAATATTTAACAGTCTTATCTTCAGATCAAAGGTGCTGGCTGTTTATTTAGTGTTTTAATGTTGTTTAAATTAATGTTGTTACTAAAACAAACTTTCTTAGGATTTCTATATTTTGGTTTCACTCAGGAAACAGACACAGTCTCAATATGGGGAACGTTGAAAAAATAACTTGCCTTGGCTCTGGATAGTCACTGGTCAACTAACATTGTTCTGAGTCTATGATATATGTTGTGAGAAATGAGAGCAGCACCTTCCTGCGTGGGATGGATACCGTCCCACCCTAAAAAGCCAGCCTTGCACTCAAAATTGCTCCAATTATCTATAAAGCCCACATTGGTTTTGGAGCACCACTTGGTGCAGTACAGCAACCATACAGTGCTGTAAGCTACATCACCACGCTGCATTGGGATGGAGCCAGAGCTAACATTCTTTATACAGTAGCTCACAAAAGTAAATTTCACATTTCAGCAACCATTTTATTATATCTTCTCAACAGATAATACTATAGAAATTGAACTTGAATATTTTAAAGTAATCAACGTGTACCATGTATAGCAGTACAGATTTACTGTCCTCTAAAATAACTCAACATACAGCAATCATTTCCAAAAGTAAGTACACCTAAGTGAACAAGTCAAAACTTTGTCTAAAGTGTCAATATTTTGTGTGAGCACCATTATCATTGTTATTGTTAATCACTGCCTTAATCCTCCTGGGCATGGAATTCACTGAAGCTGCATAGGTTGTTGCTGGGATTGTCGACAGGATCCTCTTCAGACTATCCCAGAGCTTCAATTCAGTTCAATACATTTTTTATTGTATAGCGCTTTTAACAATGAACATTGTCTCAAAGCAGCTTTACACAGATAATGTGGTGATAAAAAATTAATATGTTCTTTTAAAGTAAGTTTGTCCCTGATGAGCAAGCTGGTGACAACTGTGGCAAGGAAAAACTCCCAGAGATGGCATAAGGAAGAAACCCTGAGAGGAACCCATCCTAATGTGGGTTGCACAGAATGTCCATTTATTGCAGATATACGATGTTGCAGGGTACAGTGATGATGATCAGAAGCAAACTGTAGTCTGAGTAAATGTAGCAGATTATTTTGTGTCATTGTTGTATGAAAGTTAATGTCACTGTGCAGTTTGGACTCGCTATGGCAGCATAGCTAAAAGGGAGAAGCAGAAGGTAACACCAACATGAGGGATCTCTGGAATAAGAGACAACCCACCACACCACCGTCAACAAACCTGAGTGAACACGTGAGAGTGAGGGGAAGACAGCATACAAATATCCCAGTTCACTAAACACTATATATCCATGATCCCTCCAGATCTGCTCCTACTGAAGCTTATTTATGCACTTACTTGCACACCCAGACAGTAAAGCATTAAAGTAGTCTAATGAGAGTAGTAAATATCTTATCTGATCTGAGTTGAGCAGAAGAAAGTTATCAAGCATCCACTGTCTAATGTCCTGTACACACTCCTCAACATTGTTAAGCTGATCTCTCTCATCTAGCTGCTGGTTTGTTAGACACATGGCACTTCTTCACCTTCTGCTTGAGGATTCCCCACAGGTGATTAATAGGGTTCAGGTCTGGATACATAATTAGCCACTCCATCACCTTCAGCTTCCTCAGCAATACAGTTGTGATCTTGGTGGTGTGTTTGGGGTCGTTATTATGTTGGAAAACTGCCGTTCGGCACAGTTTCTGAAGGAAATCCATGTTTCCCTCAGAGAACCACAGCTCCCCACTACCATGAGCAATCAAGCGGCCCCAGACCGTAAGACACAATTTGCTTGGTACTCCTGACCAGGCTTTGCCACACATGCTGGACACCATCTGAGCCAAACAAGTTTATCTTAGTCTCATCAGACCACAGGACACTGGTTCCAATAATTCATGCTCTTGGACAGGTTGTCTTCGGCAAACTGTTTGCAGGCTTTCTTGTGAGCCGGCTTCAGAAGAGGCTTCCTTCTGGGACAATGGCCATGCAAACCGACTTGTTGCAGTGTGCTATGTTTGGTCTAAGCACTGACAAGCAGACCTTCCGCTTCTGAAAACTCTTTAGCAATGCTGGCAGCACTCATGCGTCTGATTTTTTTAAACCAGCTTCTGCACCCAACACACAGCACAAGGACTCAACTCCTTTGATCGACCCTTGCGAGGCCTGTTTTAAGTGAAACCCGTCTTGGAAAACTTCTGTGGGACCCTGTCCACTGTACTGTAACTCAGTTTCAGAGTGTTACAGATTTTCTTATAGCCTGGGCCATCTTTGTGGAGAGCAACAATTCTAATTTTCAAATTAGAGTTCTTTGCCATGAGGTGCCATGTTGAACATCCAGTGGTCAGTATGAGAGAATTGTACTCAAAGCACCAAATTCTAACTGCTCTAATACAAGATACACAAATTTGTATGGTCCTGTCAAGCAAACAAAAACATCAACATAAATAGGACGTGACTTTGCCTGGTTAAGCGACGCGCAGCTGATATCACTTGTGTACAACTAGGTTCAACAGAAAGCTTGCAGATTTTTGTAGCAATTTAGAAAGTCCCAAATGTCTTATATTTACTGAGTAAAAGTGAACGTTTAGAATGCTTTTTAAAGCTGCATGAGTTATGTTCACAAAGTATTTCAAATGAGTTTCATCCCTATATTGTAGTATATTCACCTAATACTTTATTAGGAATACTATACTAATAATTAAACAGAGCCTCCCTTTGCTTTCAAAACAGCTTTATTTATTCATTGCATTGATTTCACTACATGTTGGAAATATGTTTTGAGATTATGATCCAGGTTCAAATAATTGCATCACACAAATCCTCAAGACTATTAAAGTTCGGTTTAATTCTGAATTCTGTGAATTTGCTTGCCTCAAAGACTAATCTTTGTTATTCCCACTCTTGAGCTACCCAGTTTTGGTGAGATTGTTCCCAGTGCAACCTCAGCTTTACTGTTCTTTGCTGACAGAAATGAAACTACACATGGTCTTCTGCTGTTGTAACCCATCTGCCTCAAGGTTTGACAAAGTACATTCTGAGATGCTTTTCTGCTCACCACATTTGTACAGAGTACTTATCTGAATAACCGTAAGAGTTCTGTTTGCTCAAACTACTTTGACACTCATTGTTGACCTTGCTCAAGTCTTTATAGAGATCATATCAGTTTATGGTGTAATGTGACAGAGCAGACTAGCAGATGCTTCGAGAGGTCATTCAGATAACTCTCCTCTAAGATATTACAATGGCTGCTGATGATGTTATTTGGTGTTTTTTTTTTGCAGGAGATGCCAGGAGATGAGGACTATATTAGGCTGAGCAAGCTTATTATCCCTCTTGTCCTCAACTATTGCCAGTGCATGCTAGAACTTGAAGAATACTATGAAGTAATAGAACACACCACAGAACTGATTGAGAAGCATAAAGGTAAGACCTCACTGAAGCAAACATAAAAACTTGTAAAATTTGATATAAAATAAATAAATAAAAAATAAAAAGCCCATAGCCTGTCTAATTAGATTTAAATTGAAGCTAGTTGGGCCATTATTTTGCAATTAATATCTAAGTAATTTATGCCCACTAGCTTGTATATACTGTTAGAATTTTTTTTTTGTATAAATTAAACTTGCTTTAGGAATGTCTTGTATAGTCCATGTGCACATATAACAAATAGAATTTTTATTTAAATTGTTTAGTAATTAATTAAACATGAATGAACATGTTTTGTTGCAGCTAATGAAACAATGCTAGTGGGTAGACACACAGCTCTTGTGATGAACCTTATGAGGCCAGAAATTAGTGTCACACTGTTTTTATGAAAACACCTTTCCTTGCATTTTCCATAGATTTTCTCTCCTTCCATCTGGGCTAATTCCCATGTGTCATCCATACCTCCTTTCTTTATCATCTTAATTATTCCATCCCACTTTAACACTTCCTTCATGAATCATCAGCAAAGTAGATCTCCTTCTGCTTTCTGCACAGCAGGTGTGGCATTTATTACCAGGGACTACATAAGCACAAACTCTATTTAAATCTAGGCAAAATGAATGGCATAGAGATTAATAAGATCAAATAAAACTGGAGTGCCAGAGAACATTCTGTAGGAGAATCTTTATTAGCCACTCAAAGATCACTAAGCCATAAAGTAAGGATTAGGATGTATATATGAGTGTACTATTTATGTGGGATGAAGTGACTTATGGTATCACACAAAAGTGAGTACACCCCTTCTATTTCAGCTACCATTTTAGTATATCTTCTCAAGGGACAATACTATAGACAGTGTTGGGCAGTAACGTAAAGTTTATTTTTAAAAGTAACGCATTGCAGTATTAGTTACTGTAAAAAGTAACACGTTCCCAAGAGCGCGTTACCGGTAACACGTTACTTTTTACAGTAACTAATACTGTTACGCGTTACTTTTAAAAATAAAGTAACTCCGTTACCGTATGGTGCGTTACCTGTTACTTTTTTAAATGAATTAATTTCGGCTGAAGTGTAGACTACAGCCTAACCTGCTTACAGCAGCGTC
Organism: Silurus asotus; assembly: GCA_024362625.1. Taxonomy (NCBI): domain Eukaryota; kingdom Metazoa; phylum Chordata; class Actinopteri; order Siluriformes; family Siluridae; genus Silurus; species Silurus asotus. The sequence goes on from MU530557.1 coordinate 1,002,155, forward strand.
GCATTGTAGGATTGGTGGATGAACCACTGTAAACAGGAAAAAGACGCATTGTAGGATTGGTGGATGAACCACTGTAAACACATAGAAATGCGCTGTGGGCGTGTCTCCGTTTATTCAGGTCTGTGCGGCAGTAATGGCGAGTCGAGGCGAGAGCAAGACGAGTTTCTCAAAGTGGAAATATGCTCATTATTTCACTTTAGTTGAGTATAAAGACAAAAACTTTTAAATCAAATGTAAGTTGTGTCTTTCTGGTTCGAAGCTCGTATCTACTGCGATAAACAGCAACTCCAATCTGTTGAAGCTACTCCAGGACCTCCATGCCTGAGGAGCTAGTAGCTAGAAGCTAACCCGGTGTTCTGTTCTACATTGTTGATAGTTTTCATACTTCAGTTGTGAAAGGAACATTTTTAAAAGCTTAACACAACAGCAAAAGCCACTTTAGTTTTTGATTGTGAATATAATATTCAGCTTTTGTTATTTATTTCAGAAATCCTTGTGGTATATTCAGTTTGTGTTGGTCTGACTTCAATAAAATAGTGTTTAAAAATTACTTTGTGTTTAAGTCAGATTTTGTGTTTGTATAGACCATAATGCATAAAAGGGCATTAATGGGAACATTGTAGAAGGTTCTTTAAAAAGTTACTAAAAAGTTACTTTTAACAGTAACGTATTACTTTTTGGTGAAAGTAATCAACAAAGTAACGGAGTTACTTTTTGAATGAAGTAACAAGTAACTGTAACTAGTTATTCTTTTTTAGTAACAAGCACAACACTGACTATAGAAAATACTATCTTGTATTAGAGCAGTTAGTATTTGGTGCTTTGAGTACAATTCTCTCATACTGACCACAGAAAGTTCAAAATGGCACTCAATCACAAAGAACCCCTGAGGATTTGTGAATTAGAATGGTTGCACTCCACAAAGATGGCAGAGGCCATAAGATCACAACACTTTTGTGAGATACTGTGCTGTAATCCCTTCATGCTTTGCAAGCTTTATCTTTACAATCACAATACTTAACTGCAAAGGCTAACAGAGCAATAGCAAAAACTGGACCATATATTTTCTTAGTGAAAACATCAAGAGGGATAGGTAAGATTATAATTTGTTTAGAATCACTGTATCACCCATTCTTATTCTGCACACTAGATTGTGTAAAAGCTTACTACAAGCGAGCCAAAGCTTATGCTGCTGTCTGGAGTGAGAAGGAGTCCAAACGGGACTTCCTAATGGTGGCCAACTTGGATGAGACTCTGGCGAGGCTGGTTCAAAGAGAACTAAAGATCCTCTCAGAAAAAATGAAGGAGAAATACTGGGAGGACAAAGAAAAATACTGGAACATATTTGAGAAGAAAAACAAAATTGAGAATGAGAACAAGACTGAGGAGAAAAAAGAGGAAAGATTTGCAGCAAAACACGATGAAAATATTATTCTAAAACAAAGGTTTCAAACAAAGGTCAAAGAAGAAGAAGAGTGTGATAGTACAGAGGCAAACACACAAAACAGGCAACTGAAAGAGGCAAAACCAGAATTTAATCAGCAAATTGCTGCTCCAACTAAGGGAATGGATCGACAGCAGTTGTTAAGACTGATTATGCTTTTCCAGGATGAAGGGAGTTTCTATATAAAAGAGCAACGCTTCCCAGAGGCTATGGTTAAATTTAAAAAGGCCCTGGAGTATGTAGACTACCTTCAAACCAAGGTAAGCCTGCTAATAGTTAATATCCTATAAAATAGACATGACTAACTACTATCTTCAGTTGTTGTTGTGAAGCTTGTTTACAGCAAGATATAAATATATGGTAAGACCTTTGTAGGGAATTACATGCATATCTATGTTTGTTTTTGTATAGGAGATAGACTGTAAAGGAGAGGACTGGGAGTCCCTGGAGAAAGTGCGCCTGCCCCTAACCCTCAACCTGAGTCAGTGCATGTTTGAGCTTGGGGAGTATCAAGAGGTGGTCAAACTCAACAGCAAATTACTAAAAAATCATCAAGGTGAATTCACACAGACTGCCAGAGTGGATAGAAGAACCCCTCATATTTCATACATCCATTCACACCAGCTACAAGTCAGCTCTTTATTCACAATATCCGTTCATTTTGTTTCTGAAAGGGCAAAATAAGTTACATATTGTGCTTCATGTTAAGCCTATGTGGACAGGTTTCAGGAACGCTCATGTCATGGGCTGTGCCCTTCACAATAGAGTTTGAAAGCCATGGTCTCAGATTATTCCCTGACAAGCAGAGGTAGTTAAATACTGTATTCTGTAAAACTATTTTGACAGAAATTCTCGAATCTTAAAACCAAAAACAGTTAAATACAGTGCACTGTGAACAGACGTTCAGAGCAAGGCCCAGTAAATCTTACTTCATGGGCTGTGCCTCACTTGTGAAGGCTGATCTTGACTTAATGTCTTTCACAATGGATTGCACATCACTTCACACCTCAGCAAAGATGAACTGTAATGAATGAACATTCAGTGCCACCCAGATGAGGATGGTTTCCCTCTTGAATCTGGTTTCTCTCAAGGTTTCTTTCTCATGTTATAATGTTATATCAGTAAGTTTTTCCTTGCCACAGTTGCCACCTGCTTACTTATTAGGGATAAACATCCATTTATTAGGGACAAAATTATACATTTTTTATTAACGCTTTATCTGTATAAATCTGCTTCAAGACTGCTTTAATATTCATTGTTAAAAGTGCTATACAAATAAAAACGAACTGAATTAAATTTAATTTTGGAAGTCATAGTCTCAGTTAATATCCAGAAGGGACTGAAGCCTCTTGCTGACCACATGGGGAATGGCCACAACTTGGGCCTGGTTTCAGTGTATATATAGTAAAGATAAAGATAAAGACATAGGCACTTCAGCAAGTTGGTCATCACTTCACACTTTTAAAAGGTTTTAAAGGTTTAATGTAACTAAACCCACACTGGTATATTCAGTCTTTCAGTCATGATATGATGGCATAGTGTGTCCCATAGAGAGATACATAAATAAATGCTTAATAGCGAATGCTTTAGGTTATAACTAAAATCACAGTTCATTTATAATATAACTTCACACTGTGTGAAGGAACATATACCATAGTGAGTATCTATGCTAGAGTATCAGGGAGCCAGGGTTAAGGTTATAAGTTATTTTTCTGTATTTTTCCTTGATGTTTAATAAAACAATTTATCATTTATTCAAAGCAGTTTAAACTATTTTCAGTTTAAACATTTTACCAGGAGCCCTATGTTATAAGTAGAATTGTTTTAAATTATTAATTGGATGAATGAAGCTTGACTGGTCTTTTTAATCACCATTTCTAACTCCCTCTATGTCATTATGCATTCATCTTATAGACAACCTAAAAGCTATTTATCAGCGGGCTTGTGCCTATTCAGCCCTGTACAATGAGGACAAAGCTCGACAGGATTTCATCAGAGCAGAGCGCCTTGACCCCAAGCTCAAAACCATCGTCAAGCAGGAACTACAGAAGCTAGGTGAGAATCTCCGGGCCAAGCATGTAAGCGAGAACAAGAACTACTGGGCCAGCAGCCAAGCGAAGTGGGAACAGAAACTCCAGGCCCGAAGAAGCAACATAAAGGAGTTGAAATTGGCTGACAAGGGAAACTCCACCAAAGAGAGCTATAATGATGCACAAGAAATGAAGATTGGCATTTCTAGTAATGGTACAGAGAATTCACTCAGCCAGGAAGGGCAGAATATATAAAGACAAACACCTTGAATAAGGAGCATATAAGCTCTGTTCCTCTACAAGAGGGGAATGTTGAGCCTGCAGATAAAGAAAGATGTTCAGTCACAGCAAAGGTGTGAAAAGAAAATACAGACGAATCAAAAGGATAGATATGTCATGAGTTCACATAGAAAGAATACTGGAAAACTCTGTTCTATATATGCAAACTTCAGCAAACCCTTAAGGAATTCTAAACAAACCTAAAAATAATTTAACACATATCTAATCCTCTAATTGCATATGCTCAAGCAGTAATAAAACCCAAAAGGCATGGTGTATAAGAAATACAAATTTATTTCTCTGTATACAATGAGTAGAAAGCAGCCAGTAATCCATTTACTTTTTAAAAGCTTTTTTCACAAACAGTATTGTATAAATTAATTCCATGGGAAATGGATAGTGAATATATTATGTCATAATTAATAAATTACAGTGAATATGAAGTGAAAACACAAACGTAGCCTTATGGCAGAGGAATGAGGTCTGACAGAGGAATGTTTAGAGTTATCAAGTTATCAACATATCTGCATGAGACTTCATTAATGCCACAGGTTCATAAATGTATCATATGTTCTGCATTTATAAAGTAAAATAAAACCAACTTTTTTTGCAGACCACATGTCTGCTTGTTCTCAACAAAAAGCATTTTCATTAACGGAAAGTCATTAGCAATGGTATGCAGTACCACTGAAACCACACCATTCACCCACACTACTGAGTTCAGAGTTTTCATATAGCAAGTTCTATTAAATGAGTATCCGTAAAAAAAATTTGACAAAAATAATTATACCTAATATGTTAGACAAAACAAAAAAAAAACACAAAAAATAATTAAATACAAGATCTATGGTAGATGCATAGCCATATTATGATGTGAAGGATTTGCTACCATGCTAGTTTTGACAATTTCAACATCTGTGAGTGCATGGTGCTCCCTGTACCGGTATGCTTCAGGATGTGAAATGATTTATGGATTTAATTAAAACGTGTGCTAAAATGCATATGCTTTTACTGTTTATATAAAGAATAAGAATTTGTGTTTGTTTTGCCTCCTTGTAATATTTTTATTTCTTCTTAATGCGACAAGGGTAGCCCAGTTGGATGAAGCAGATGTTGATTTTAATATATTGTGCAAGGTATGGACTCTAAAACTATTTCAAGTTCTCCACATAAAGTAGTATGCATTTTTATTTAATTTTTTTTATGAAAAACAAATCTACCTTACCAGAGAGACATTTTTAATGCCAGGTCTTATTGGATAGTTTGTTTATGAAGAGGCTTGGGCAAGGTGGAATAGCATTTATAGATATCTACAGTACATGCTCTGTAAACCAGGCTTTAGAGGGATTTCTTTCCAAGGAAAGGTAAAGAAATAGGCACCATGTCTTTTCACATGATTATAATGACTTCCTTCACGCAGATCATCCTCTCTCTGTTATTCTGTCTGTCTCTCAGCAGTAAACTCTACAGGAATGCAGCAAAAAAATCTACAGACAATCTGTTCCTTCCAACTGACTCCTTTTATAGTATTCCACCATGGCAATCTTTCAGTAGCTTTTCATCTCACAGAAATCGGACACCCCAAATAAACAATTCAACAAGAAAACATCTTATAAGGAAAAAGATCTACCCCTATCTGATGCTTACTGTAAAGTCATTCTGCATCACTCATTGCAAGGGTTATATTCACACACAAAAAAGAATAAGTTCATTTTATATTTGTTATGTATTCCACAAATTATCCACAAAACTGCAGAGGAGAACTAAAGTCTCAAGATAAGCATAACAACTAAGTTGGTCCTTTTCCTGTTCAAATAAGTTATACTGTGTTACAATATGTATTTTCAGTTAGCCGACAATATATAAAAATATATTTTTTATTGTGATTTATATCAAACCTCCTTGGAGCATACATGCAACTGTATTATTAGTGGAAACTCTGATGTTATTTAATCCTATTGTAAAGCCTTTCTTTGAAAATCTTTCTTCCCAAAATTTTGTGGTCAAAATCTTAGTATTTCCTCCTGATGATAGGAAGTTTGCATATTGTGGTACAGTCTCTATATTTCTGTTTTTAAAGTCTTCTTTCTACATGACAGCATCAAGGGCATTTTTACCTCGTATGACAACAGTGTCAGATTCGGAATCCTGCAGCTGCTTGTCACAGATGGAATTTATTGGCTGTATGCACACCTAATCCAGGAAGCAGTAAGCTTTTTGCCAGTTCACTGTTGTGGCCCCACATGATTGAAGGACAAAAAAGGAAGTTATATTTTAGTTCTACGAAAAATATGCTGAAAAAATGCCACCATTGCACAACTCTATCTAGTAATATGACTGCAATCAACCAAATATAAGATTACTTCTAAATTTGGTAGGTTTATAATCTTTAACGGTCTTATTATTTTCTGCTTTCTTTAATAAATAATGCTAAAAAAATAGCAAAATAATCACTAATCAAACAATACTACTCATAAGATCATATATTTTATTTTAATTTTCTAATAGGAAATATTTGATATTTTGAAATATCTTTTGACATATTTCAGCTTATTAAGATTATTCATATTAAATCTCTTTCCACTTATTTTTTATTCCAAAGTGCATGAACTGGCTAAGCGACAGCCAGTGCATTTCTGTGTGAAACAGTTAGGCCCGATGCTCTTCATCGTTACACAGCTTGGCAAAAATAACTTTTGTTGGTAGGGCAACTATTATTTAAGTTCATGATGTTGACTGCAAGGATGATAAGGAAGATGGATTTAAAATTTTTGCAAATCATTGTGAAAATGTCTGGACCAGATTTGTAGTGTTCAAATTGGTTAAAAAGGATGTATTGCATATTAACAAAGTAAACAGACTTGCTGCTTTGATACAGTGTCCATTGATAAAAGTGCTACAAACATTAAAAAAATTCACTTAAATAATCAAGGACACTTTCCTAAGATTCACATGTATCTGCTTTTGGCAATTTCCAGCCATTTAGTATAATTTATTTGACAGGCTTATTTAAAAGTGGGACGCTCTTTATCTGCCATCTTAGCGCCACATAGCTATTCAGCAGTCTTAGTCTAAGGTCCTCTCTGGTGCCACATGCCTTTTTATATACTATACCTTTATTTGTGTACAATTGTCCTTGTGATTGTTTCCTAAAAATTGGTAAATGTAATACTGTATGAGTATTACTCTGTGTGTGTGTGTGTATAAGAGAGAGAGAGAGAGAGAGAGAGAGAGAGAGAGAGAGAGAGAGAGAGAGAAAAAGAGAGAGAGAGAGAGAGAGAGAGAGAGAAAGAGAGAGTGAGAAGTAAAAGTAAGAAGGGCTCAGCTGGCTTTGTCAGAGCACAGGTGCTGTGCTCCCAGATGCTTCCAGATTCCATATTAAATAAATGATTCTACTGAAAGTTTCTGCTGATGATGTATTAACCTTATATTTGAGAAAAAAACCAAGTCCATAGCTCCCACTTGTTCCAGAGATCAGAGGCTATACAAGACCAGGACTGCTTGCATATGTGTATGACAATAAGTTTGAGCATGAACAAGAAATAAACAGAAAAATATTAACAAAATAAAAGAGAAAACACAAACTAGTTGAAACAGAAACATTAAATCCCACTCTTCTCCCTGTGTGTGGTTGGTGCTGAGGTCATTGTGCTGTACTTGAGAAGCCACACACTCCTGCTGCTACTACAGGGAGCTGGTTAACACAGTGTGCCGATTAAGTGTTGGCCTTTGGCAACACGAGACATTAGTGAATCACTCAAAAATGTTCCAGCTCCCTCTGTTGAACTTCAGCTGGAGCTAAAAAAAAAAAAAAGAAAAGAAAAAAAGAAAGTGTCCTCCAAATCTGCTGAACCAATGTTTTTTCCATCTTGCATATTCTGGACCCAGTCCAGGTTTAATTGAGCTATGTTGATTCTGGAAAGTATGGAAGCAAAAAGAGATAACAAAAAATTATGAAGGCTTATACATGCCCAAAATTACGATGGCTGAAAAGTGCAAAACACATTCACAAATCAGAAAACATTAACAAATCCAAAAACAAAATAACAAATTCAAAAACAAAATAACAAATGCAAAAACTAATTAATAAATCTGAAAACACAACATTTCAAACAAACTGGAAAAGGTTGGTTTAGTTGAATGTAACACTTACTGATCATTGGACAAGACACCCGTTATTCAAGATATACAGGACTATAGTTTATTCTGTAAATCATATTGTTCTTTAAAGGACAAAAGATTCATTGCATTTTTCTATTTAATCACTTTAAGGGCTTTTGTGAAATAAATAAACACATTATAAAATGCAAAAAACTGTGATTTCACTTTCAAGTAGTTCGATTTGTGTATATAACATTTTCCCATTAGAAGTATATTATTAACAAGAAAGTCGTCTTTGTTATTGTTCATTACAGGTCCAAAGATAATGTCCTTCACAGTAAAATTTATTAGATGGGGAACCTTTGGGTAAAGCCAGTTATGGATATCAGACCATAAAGCATCTGAAGTACAACAGTCTGCGGCAGGAGAAAGTTGTAATGTATGTGTAAAAGTGTACAAACTAATCTTTGTCATGTTATACTGCAGAATCTCCAACATCACTGCATATGAAAGTCCTTCCTTAAAGTAGCTTTGAATTAATTCCATTTTCTGCTTGCTTGCCAATGTTTACTTCTGTTATTTTCTTATATTTAAAGGTGCACAAAAAAAAATAGTTTCACGTCAACAGAGAACTTTACACATGTAGAAGAAACAAAGTTCTAAGATTTCATATTTCTTGTATATCTTGAATGACAGGCGTCTCGTCCAATTATCAGTAAGTTCCATTCAAAAACCATACCTTTTCCAGTTTGTCTGAATTGTTGTGTTTTCGGATTCGTTAATGTGTTCTCTTGCAACAATTCAAACAAACCGAAAAAAGGTAGGTATAGTTTGTGAATGGAACACTTACCGATAATTGGACGAGATGCCTGTCATTCAAGATATACACTAAGTACAACAGTTTCTCCCTGCTTGCCAATGGTTCATTCTGTTATTTTCTTATATTTAAAAAAAAATAATAAAAATTGTTTAAAGTAAACAGAGAATTTTACACATGTACAAGAAACAAAGTTATACAATTATATTTCCTGTATACCATAAATGACAGGTGTCTCATCCAATGTAAGTCACAAACTATACCTACCTTTTTCGGTTTGTATGAATTGTCGTTGTGTTTTCGGATTTGTTAACTTGTTTTCGGATTTGTTAATTTGTTTTTGCATTAGTTTTTGTTTTTTCGGATTTGTTATTTTGTTTTCGGATTTTATATTTTGTGTTTGCATTTGTTATTTTGTTTTCGGATTTGTTAGTGTTTTCTTATTTGTTAATTTGTTTTCTGATTCTTTAATGTGTTTTGCACTTTTTGTCCACCGTACAACAACTTCTTTAAGGCATTAAAAAATATTTATATTACAATAAAAACATTGTTATCATTATCAGTTTATAATTAATATTGTATAATAGCATGGCATGTTGACAAATATGTATCATATTAATGTATTAATGTTTCATAATAATATATTTTTTTATTTATAGTCACTGGGACCTGCATAGCAAGTTCCATGTAATATGAGCCTATTAATAAACATATTTAGCAAATATGTTGTTGTTAGTAAAAAAAAAGAGAGAATAATAAATCTGCGACGATTGTTTAATTATTTTGCTATTTTCTTCTGCTGCTTAAAGGATGCTAAAAAACAAATTGTAAGATATGCAAATAAATGTTAACCTGTGTGCCTCCTCATTGACCTGGTTCAGATGGGAAGACATTCCTCAGCTGCTCAATCACTTGCTGTAGCTGTAGCACTGTGTCCTGTTCTGGCTCCAAATCTTCACCTTCTAGGTAGTTACCATCAGATTGCAGTTACACAAACTTTATTTTGAACTTTATTTGCTTTACCAGTGTCTAACATGGTATGTAAGGAAAAAAAATTTTAAGTACAGTACATGTTTTATGTGTATTTCCTACCTGAAGCCTCAGTAACTGTGATCTCTTTGCTCAGGGCTTTCTCCTGGTGCACTACTGACACAGGCGATGACAAAGAGGAGGGAGCTGATCCATTGGCCTCTGAGTCATCTTTGGGCTAGAAACCATTAAACAAATACAAGCTGAATAAGTGGAGAAAACCAAATATAGTCAAAAGCTTAAACATTTTGAATTTGTAATATTGGTGCATTAGATGATTTCTGTTGGTAAACTACTTAAAACTTCTTTGAAAAAGAACTTAAACTTGAATTTTCAAATGCTTTAATATAATTTATATGATTAAGTATTAATTTAGTAATGCCAGATCTCTTCTACAACTGCATACTACCAAGCCAAAAAATGTTTTGAAAGGGCCCATATTATGAGCATAAGAGTCACAATACCTCACATATTATATCACCTATGGAGAGAAAATGTAACTTCAATATATACTGCTTACTCTATTCTATTGAAGCAGCTCCAGGCAGATCAATTACAGAATCTTCTGTAAAGCACATCAGGTTTTGCTTTACAAAATCACAGTGCATTATGTAATTTCTGATTCACATTTCCCATATTTTATGCTAGCTCTTTGTATTTTCACTCCAATCGGCCTTTCCCCACCAGATATAGCTGTATTTCTTTTATCATTTTGTCACAATTTATTTTGTCAATCATCCTACTTTGACCTCAGATATCTCTCTAAATCTCTTTTTGTGTCTCTAATGCCCTCTCTATTATTCACTTTTATCTGTCATCTCTCATCTTAGCCTTGCACAGCTGCACTAGAGTTCTCAGTCTTTCATTGTCCTGGTTCTCATTGTTTCTTTTATCTAACAGAAATGAATCCTGAAATTGTCCTTACTTTCCAGCTGCCTGTCTCCTTAACTTGGAAATGATTTACCTCTAATTTTCACAATTATACCTTCAGTCTTGCAACAGTAATTTCAACAAATATTCTCTTTTCTCAGACTCTGTAAATCACTGTCTTTTCATTCTCTATGTAGATTTTTTTTAGATTCACCCTGTTCTTTCTCATTAAATCTCTTTATCAAAACTTTTTTCTCCCCTCAATTTAACTCAGACAGTCCCAATTGCCACTCTTCTCTTGAAATAACCCATGACTTTTCCTTCCTCCTTACTGATTTCCTTACATTTTGATTTAGGCAAAATCAGATTCTCATCCCTCTCAAACATTTACATTTACCTACCTGCAGCAGTAGCTCTCTGAGTCTATGGAGCTGTGACTCCAGTTGCTTGTTGTGATCCTCCAGTATCTGCATGCGGGTCTCCAAGCGACTCTTGTGTTGTCTAAGTATCCGAGCCTCAGCCAGAAGTTCGTCATCTTGCTGTCCAAGTGACAAGCCCAAGCCTGAAATGCCCTCCACCAGAGGTGTTGCTGCTGCAGCCTCCTCATGCTTCCACTTAAGCCTCCGGTACTCACCTTGCAGCATCCTGAAAATACTTATCCATTACTATCAGACCAGCTTTCTTATTTTATCATTACATGTAGTCACAGTTTTATGGATGCTTAAATGCAGACTGTGATTTCAAACTTATTTTGTTACTTGCACACTTTTTTTTTTTTTCTTCAATGCTAGTCTTTACCTAATACCAGGACTATTTTTACATAATATTATGACTTTTATTGCTTTTGGACTGGAACATAAAAAGCATATGTAGACTCAATGACTCAATGTAGACATGTAGACTCAATGACTCAATGAAAAGGACGGATGCTGAGCTAATGTGCTGAATCTTTTTATTTTTTTTATTTTTTTTTAATGGAAAATAATGCCACCTTACCAAGAAAGACCACCTTGTCCTGAATAGCATATTTTCATTTCTTCACCACATGTAAATGAATGTTTATATTTAGTTTGCCTTTATATTGTTTAAATACAATGAACATTGTAGATGTGAAATGTTAAAGATAGCTCATGTAGAAACATTAAAAACTGTTAATGCAATTTGTTGGACTGTTACAACTGACAAAAGTAACTATATGAGTGCATATAGAACTATAGATAATATCTGTTTACTATTAGCTAGTTAAAGCCAATAAGACTATGCTTGTTTTTTACAATAAAAAGATAAAAAAGAAGATAAAAAGAAAATTTAATTTGCATGACCAAAACCAAAGAGGAAAGGCCAATGCATGCAAACCAATTTGGTGTCCTTGAAAACTCTTTTAATTGTAATAAAACAAAGCAAATTAAAAGTATGCATTGTCACAAAACAATTTGTGATGATTTTTTTATATGAATGTATTGTTTTGAGTCTCAAAGCAGCGTAAACATAAGTACACTGCAAGTGTGTAACTACCAGCTTTCCCAATTCACATCATTATGCACCTCCTTTCCATTTGTTTTCATCAGCTGCTATATTTATATCGTGAAATGCAATAGATTGGTTTTAAATCTACAGATTGCATTGGTTGACATCCCTTGTACATTTTACTCTTTCATTTTCTGATGAACTGTGCAGTTCTGAATAGTTTTTGCTGTTTAATGCCGCATCTGCGGTGACTCCAAATATATTTTTCTTTTGAATCAGGAAACAAAAAACTAGCAATTTGTAGTGAGATATTTCTTTCTTTTTTACAACATTGTAAATGTTTGTTTTACTAAGCTGGATGTTCATATAGGGCTCTAATAATATTCTTATTTCTTTGAACATGTACTATCTTCATCGATATCAAGCTTCCTGGCTCCAAATGATAAATAATTAGGGGAAAACATATGACTTTCAATCTCTTTTTACAATTACATAATTACCTAATACATAGATTCCTGATCACTTTTCTAGATTTGTTTTCACCATCTAATCTAGAGAAAATGTAATATTAAAATAATTTTTCTTATAACCAGCAACATGTAGTGAAGCAAATATTAATTATTGAACAGCAGAAAAGTGCATTATAAAATGATAGAAAACAAAAAAGTACAAATTATAGAAATGGCCTGCATATTAATAGCTATAGCAATGCTTCAAATTCTTAATACAATACTAATAGTCTTTTAACAAAGGCAGCCATTATATGGGCCTTGAATTCACAGACATCAGCATGAATTACATGTTTTCATTTAGCTTCTTTGTATAAATAGCTCATAAGTAAATGCGCATAATACTCATAATGCTCATAAATAAGTAGAATAGAAATAATTTTTATACCAAAACTAAATAAATAGATAAATAAATAAATCAGTATGTGTGTATGTGTATGCATGAGTGCATCTTACCTGTTCTCATTTTCCAGGCGGGCTAGTGTTCGTTGCAGTTCCTCTTTGTTGTGGCAGTCAAGGTGGGTGAGGAAGTGTGGCCCATGTGGACAGTCTTGTTGCAGAGCAGGGCTCGGGTGACGTAGGAGATACTGATCTTCATCCCTGAGTTATTATAAACAACAGATAACACACAATGAATTGAAATCGAATTTTCTTAAAGAGCATTAAATGTTTTTTTTTTTCTGTTTCACATTGTTGAGATACCTCAAACATTTGGGGTATATAAACACAAACTAGGGCAATGTATGCATAAAGGATATGACAACATGGCCATGTACACATACATACACTTACATGTAAACTATGTACAGAAACTGATACACATCAGCACACACTGACAATGGAAACAGAGGAGAAAAGAACAATGCTCTACATAATGTTCTGTACACTGGAACAGTAAGGCTGCCTGCATCTTTGATTTAAGAGGTTTAATACAATTCTGAGGTCAATCAAAACATTGTAATATCAGCTTTTTGGAGGGAATGTTTTGACTGCCACTAATGCATTGAAACAAACAGCATAATCAAATTTCAACCAGAAAAATCACACACATAGTCCATCTGTGTTTCTTCCACATAAAGCAAGTAAAATTACGGAATACTGTTACTACTACTTCTACTAATTTAATAATAATATCAGTACTAGTACTTGTAAGTACTATTATTATTTTTTCTTTTTCATATGATCATATTAGTGGTTTCTCCCAGTCTCACGGCATTCCGTGATATAGTCACCAAATGTAATTTATTGATTTGTGTTCAAAGACATGAATTTTCCTTTTTTTCTGTCACTGAGGAAGACTTTCTATGTATTTCAATAGGAAGTATTTTTGGTGCCTCCCTAAATTTTTTTTTCTGCCACTCGATTCGACAGATGCAAGGTAATTTTTTTTAATCTTTAAACACTATAACTTGTCTTTTAAGCAGGAGATTTTATCCTTGTTTTTATTGCTTTATATTTAGAAAGCTACTCGCTATATTGTAAACCATCATCAGTGGTTCCATCAGGCTTACATTTGCTAGGGAGCATAAAGATTGGACACTGGAGCAATGGAAAAATGTTGTGCAGTCTGATGAGTCCGGATTCACCCTGTTCCAGAGTGAGGGGCGCATCAGGGTAAGAAGAGAGGCGGATGAACTGATGCACCCATCATGTCTAGTGCCTACCGGACAAGACTGTGGGGGTGGTGCTATGTTCTGGGGTTGCTGCAGTTGGTCAGGTCTAAGTTCAGCAATGTTATATGCCTAAAGAATGAGGTTAGCTGACTACCTGAATATACTGAATAACCAGGTAATTCAATCAATGGATTTTTTCTTTTTCCTGATGGCACGGGCATATCCCAAGATGACAATGCCAGGATTCATCGGGCTCAAATTATGAAAGATTTAGGGAGTTTGAGACATAATTTTCACAGTTGAAGTCCAGACCTTAACCCCAATAAACCTTTGGGATGTGCCGGAGAAAACTTTGTGCATCAGTCTGACTCTCCCATCAGTGAAAAATAACTGCAATTCTGGACAGTAATAAATAAAGTGTCACAGCAGAAGCTTATCCAAACAATGCAATGGGGAATGCTTGTTGTAATCAAAGCTAAAGGAGGTCCAATTAAATATTGCATTATGTGACATTTTTTAGACGGACACTGTATATTCTCCTGGTTAATTAAGAAGACTGCGTTATTTACAGACACACACATTTATTACAGTATAACCTCAATCCTTACTCTAACCCTAACTGTATATTTTCTGCCTTATTCTCTGATAAAAAGGGGGGAAAAAAGAATACTGTTGGCATTTCTGTCAAAATTATCCATGATCCTCTGCCTATGTTGCAATGGAGACGGAGCCAAATGGAGGCAGTCATACTGAGTGACACAAAAAATAGAGGGAAATTCATGTCCATGTACACAAATCAATAGATTCAAGTTTGAAATGCTGTGAGATTGTGTTGGTTTCTAACCAATCAGACTCCAATTTGATCATTTCAAGGCCACCTCGAAAGTGTTTTTTAACATGTCAGTGTTTTCACATACTTTGATTGGATGGTCAGAGAGCAGACTACTACAACTCACATCTGTTGAAAGCTGCACAAGCTGAAATATAAATCTGTGTATTTAATAGCTATTTTTTCCCCACGCCTGCCAGACATATCTCAAAGAGATGCTATACGATTCAGTTGAAGTCTCACCACTTTAGTGGGGCCTGAGCAGGCTCTGGTTATGAAACAAGAAGTAGAAACACAATATATTTGTGTGTATTTAATAGCTATTTTTTTCATTCCCAGAATGGCTGACGAGAAGTAGAAATTGATTTGGTTGCAGATACACTTTGACATTTACAAAATGGACTTTTCAAGAAAAGCTGGACATCTTAAGGAAAGGTCAGCCAAAACAGGTGTTAATATTTAAGAGAAAAAGAGTTGTTAAGCTTTTTTTGTGGGTTTGTGGTTTTCTTTGTCATAGAATTTGCACAAAAACATACAATTTGCCTCAATTTTAAATCCCCAGTAAGACCATAATGCAGGAACAAATAGACAAAAATGCACAGAAAACCCAGGCTCATTTAATGAATTTAATAATGTGTTGATGCTTCTGCTAGATATATTGTATGGGGGTGGTGCAGCTGTGGCTGCAGTGAAAGGAGACTTGTTGAATTGTGTTCATTGGGTTTCTTGCTTTAGTAATGGCATATATTCTCACTGCAAGTCAAATCAAGTCAAGTCAGGAGGCTTTTATTGTCATTTCTACTATACAGAGTGGTACACAGTACAGAGTAAAAACGAGACTCCAGAAACCTGGTGCTACACTAAACAACATAGAGCTACAACACAGCACAAAACTACATAAAGTGCATCGAGTGTAACCTAGTGCAAACAGTGCAGACGAAAAACAGTACAGACAGACAGTACAGACAGTACAAACGGACAGACAACAATACAGACAGACAGACAACACAAGACAACACAAGACAATACACATAACACAAGAAGCACAGACCAGTAAACCTATTGTACACTTTAAATATACAATACTGTACAAAGAGAACTATAAAAAACTATAAACAAGATTATATGTAAACGAACACAATGTAGTGCATAAACAGCAGTAGCAGCAGTCGAGAGGTGCAAAAAACAGCATGTAAACATTAAACTGTCGTTCTTCTCACATGTCCCTAATATGGCTCGTTCCTGTCGATTTCTTCTCTACAACATCCACAGGATTTAACCATTTCTGTCCACACAGGCTGCCCAGGTGCTTGCCCAGGTGCAGCAGCACGACTTGTGTTCAATCTGCCCAAGTTCTCCCACACCACCCCACTACTTGTGCTCCCTTCACTGGCTTCCGGTAACTGCACGTATTAGATTCATTGCTTAAGACTTTGTACGTCGCTCTGGATGAGGGCGTCTGCTAAATGCTGCAAATGTAAATGTAAATGTAAACAGTGTAATATGGTTAAGTATAAATAATAAATAAATAAATGGTGTTAGAATGGATTGAGATGAGTATAGTGAGTTTGTGTTGAGTTCAGGTTGTACAGTACGGTAACACACAGTTAAATGAGTGTGTGTGTGTGTGTGTGTGTGTGTGTGTGTGTGTGTGTGTGTGTGTGTGTGTGAGTTCCATTTCAGTTCTTGAACCGCTTTGCTGATGGCAGGAGGGTGAAGAGTGTGTGTGAGGGGTGTGTGGGGTCGTCCACAATGTGTTTGGCTTTGTGGATGCAACGTGTGGTGTAAATATCCGTGATAGAGGGGAGAGAGACTCCGATGATCTTCTTAGCTGTCCTCACTATCCTCTGTAGGGTTTTGCGATCCAAAACGGTGCAGTTCCCAAAACAGGCAGTGATGCAGCTGCTCAGGTTGCTCCCAATGGTCCATCTGTAGAACATGGTCAGAATCGGGGAAGGGAGATAAGCTTTCCTCAGCCTTTTCAGGAAGTAGAGATGCTGATGGCCTTTCTTAGTGATGGACAGTGTTGGGCAGTAACGTGTTACCGGTAACACGTTAATTTTTACAGTAACTTATACTGTAACGCGTTACTTTTAAAAATAAAGTAACTTTGTTACTGCTATCGTAAGGTGCATTACCCGTTACTTTTTTTAGTGAATTAATTTCGGCTGAAATGTAGACTACAGCCTAACTTGCTTACAGCAGCGTCGCATTGTAGGATTGGTGGATAAACCACTGTAAACACGAAGAAGACGCATTGTAGGATTGGTGGATAAACCACTGCAAACACGAAGAAGACGCATTGTAGGATTGGTGGATGAACCACTGTAAACACGTAGAAGACGCGCTGTGGGAGTGTCTCCGTTTATTCAGGTCTGTGTGGCAGTAATGGCGAGTCGAGGCGAGAGCAAGACGAGTTTCTCAAAGTGGAAATATGCTCATTATTTCACTTTAGTTGAGTATAAAGACAAAAACTTTCAAGTCAAATCTAAGCTGTGTCTTTCTGGTTCGAAGCTCGTATCTACTGCGATAAACAGCAACTCCAATCTGTTGAAGCAGTCTTCAGAAACTCCATGCTAGAAGCTAGTAGCTAGAAGCTAACCCGGTGTTCTGTTCTACATTGTTGATAGTTTTCATACTTTAGCTGTGAAAGGAACATGTTTAAGAGCTCAACACGACAGCAGAAGCCACTTTAGTTTTTGATTGTGAATATATTATTCAGCTTGTTTTGTTATTTATTTCAGAAATGCTTGTGATATATTCGGTTTATGTTGGTCTGACTTCATTAAAATAGTGTTTAAAAATGACTTTGTGTTTAAGTCAGTTTTTGTGTTTGTATAGACCATAACGCATAAAAGGGCATTAATGGGAACATTAAAAAAGGTTCTTTAGAAAGTTACTAAAAAGTTAGTTTTAGCAGTAACGCATTACTTTTTGGTGTAAGTAATCAACAAAGTAACGGAGTTACTTTTTGAATGAAGTAACGAGTAACTGTAACTAGTTACTATTTTTTAGTAATGAGCACAACACTGGTGATGGAGCTGGTGTTGAGTGACCAAGTAAGGTTATCCGCCAAATGAACACCAAGGAATCTGGTGCTCTTGACAATCTCCACTGAGAATCCATCGATGATTAGTGGAGAATGGCCGCTCTGTGCTCTTTTAAAGTCCACAACCATCTCTTTGGTTTTGTCAACATTCAGAGACAGGTTGTTGGCTCCACACCAAGCTGTTAAATGGTGCACCTCCTCTCCGTAAGCTGACTCGTCGTTCTTGGTGATGAGACACACCACGGTTGTGTCATCTGTAAACTTGACGATGTGGATCGCGCTGTGCATTGCTACAGAGTTGTGAACAGCAGTGGGCTGAGCACACAGCCCTGAGGGGCCCCAGTGCTCAGTGTGGTGGTGCTGGAGATGCTGTCCTCGATCCTGACTAACTGAGGTCTCCCAATCAGGAAGTCCAGGATCCAGTTGCAGAGGGAGGTGTTCAGGCCCAGTAGGCTCAGCTTCTCAATCGGGTGCTGAGGGATGATTGTGGCATGAAAGGATTGTGCATGAGATACCTGTCAGTGATTAAGCACTCTGTTATACTGTGTATTGATGGTTCCCTTTCAGGAACTCTAACTGTGTCAACAACGCTTTGGGAATGAGTGTCCAATAACAGACTGACCAAGTGGAGTTACCATGACTGACCTCTCATGACTGCCCCCAACCCATTAGGGGGGCATCTGTCTTTAACGTTTCAGAAAGGGAACATCTCTAGGTTACATATGTAACCCTGGTTCCATGAGGAAACAAAATGCTGCATCCCCAGGTTAAACTCCCTGCAGCGCTTCCTTCACTTTTGATGCTGGTACCATCTTAATGGCATGTGCTTTTTTAGCTTTCTGGTTTCTTTTCCATTGGATTGATAACACATGTGGTTCAGATTGTGGACACGTGGAGGCGTTCCCAAAGTGTTGTTGCAGCGACTCATAACTTCAGGGAACCAGGGATACATATGTAACCTAGAGACGTTTCTATAGCCGTAGCATCATAATGATGGTATCAAAAGGTGGACTCGATCAGGTAGGACACCACTGAAGGCCGAGTTATGAAATGCATGGCCCATATATAGTGAGACCTAATTCCAAGGTACAGTTTAAGCCAAATATCAAGCGCATCACTTCAACAATGTGCAAACAAAGTCTTACTACCTTTACTTTAAGTGAACAAAAAAGCAGGCCCACCAAACATACTGACTTAGTATAAGTCTTAGATAATAACAGGTGTGGACTTCTGTTTCCTCTTCTTTCTGATGCTCTGTTAGGGGATGCCACTGTGGATCATCTGTCTCAATACTACTATCTTTTTATTATTCTGGACTTTAAACAAAAGTAATATTTTTCCCCCAACACATTTTAGATAAACTTGGTGTTGACAAGGTCAAGATCTTGAATCTTGATCTTCCACTCCAGCTTTGGCAAAACATAGGGCCAGTCTTTCTTTCTTTTTCTTTCTTTCTTTCTTTCTTTCTTTCTTTCTTTCTTTCTTTCTCTCTTTCTTTCTTTTTCTTAATAATGAGAGCAGAGCTTTTTAATTTCAAAACTGTCACAACATTGCTGTACACATCTATCTGACAAACATGCTTGCCAATCCCACACTTGTGGTAGAACACTAAAAATCAGACCTCATAGATGTATAGGTTTAGCGGTTGGGTATTGATGAGATGCTTACCATGTTCTGGGTTCTGGTAGATCATCTAACATTCATCTTTCAGTCCACCCAACCAAAGAAAGGCCATGCCATGCATGCAAATAATTTCAGAGGTTACTATCTATGTGTACTTTCACCACACCATGCAGCTCCAAACATAATATTTTAGTGCATTTTTTCCTCACTCTATTTTCTATTGGAGAGCCACTGGCTCTATTTATTTCCACACTGCACACTTTAATCACAAAAGACTTTTATAGAGCAGAGCAGACTGTGCACATTGCCATGGGTCATTTCCTTTATCCTTCTGAATTTTTGTGTGACTGCCCAGTCACTTCAAAACATAAAGGGTGCATATATGTGTGCGCACACACGCACACGCACACGCACGCGCACGCACACACACACACACACACACACACACACACACACACACACACACACACACACACACATACACACATAAAGAAGCTTCTGTGTTTGGGGTGGCAGGGAGAATACTCACAAACTTTCATCAGGAGAGAGGCTGTCAGTGAACAAGGAGCAGCTCTGGCTTTCCATTTCAGCCAACCTGATAGTAGCAAAGGAAGATAAAAAAATTATATTGACAGAGATAGACACAAAGAGATAAAAATTATGGAATTACATTGGTCAGTCCCAAAATAAACCACATAGATGAGTCACATTAGCAAGGTTAATAAGTAACATAGTACAAATACTTTGTTAATGTACTTAAGTAAATTTTGTCTGGAATCAGTACTTTACTTCACTACATATTTTTTGGACAATACTTTTTACTTTCAATGATTACATTTTTACACAAATATCTGTATTTCCTACTTATTACATTTTCAAAACTGGCTTGGTATTTTAGTTTGAAATCTATTTGGTAAAATGTCAATATTCTTTCTTCTCATTGTGTGTTTTCAGCCCTTCAACCTATTTCCTGTCATTGCATGGCATTTTCAATCTACCACTGGTGTATCATTTCCTGGCTCTCACACATCACAGATGTAGGCTAGTTTACGAAGTTAACAATGAGCAAAGCAGAGTATGAGGCTAACATGAATAAGAGAGAGGGACCATCATCATAATCTTCTGTCTGCTTGTGTTCTATACGGTGAATGTTCAGCCTGGATAGATTCATCAGGTAACAAAATTAGAAATTTGTTTCTTTGTTATATTATTCTTTGTCATATATACAGTGCCCTCCACAATTATTGGCACCCCTGTTTAAGATGTGGTCGTGGACTTCAAAAAACAACATAGAACCCAAATGCAAAAAAAAAAAAAAAAAATCCAACCTTTTATTTAAGTACATTACTTTGGTGGTAAAAAAAATCACTTTTTAAATTCACATTTAGAAAAAAAAAAAAAACAGAAATCATGTGTGCCACAATTATTGGCACCCCTGATGTTCATACTTTGTACAACCTCCTTTTGCCAACAAGACAGCACTTAATCTCCTCCTATAACATATCACAAGATTGGAGAACACAGAGAGAGGGATTTTTGACCATTCTTCTTTGCACAATCTTTCTAGATCATCCAGTGTCCTGGGTCCTCTCTTATGCACTCTTCTCTTTAGCTCGCCCCACAGGTTTTCGATTGGGTTGAGGTCTGGGGACTGAGATGGCCATGGGAGGACCTTGAGTTTGTGACTGCTGAACCACTTTTGTGTAGATTTTGCCACATGTTTTGGATCATTATCCTGCTGAAAGACCCAATGACAACCCATCTTCAGCTTTCTGGCAGAGGCCATCAGGTTTTTATTTAAAATATCCTGGTACTTCAAAGCGTTCATAATGCCATGCACCCTAACAAGGTTCCCAGGGCCTTTGGAAGAGAAACAGGCCCACAGCATCACAGATCCTCCACCATACTTCACGGTGGGCATGAGGTGCTTTTCGGCATACTCATCTTTTGTTTTACGCCAGACCCACTTAGAGTGTTTGTTGCCAAAAAGCTCAATCTTAGTCTCATCTGACCAAAGCACACGATCCCAGTTGAAGTCCCAGTACCGCTTAGCAAACTCCAGACGTTTACGTTTGTGAGTGTTAGTGAGAAAAGGCTTTTTCCTTGCATGCCTCCCAAACAGCTTGTTGGCATGTAGAGAGCGTCTGATGGTTGTTTTGGAGACTCTGTGACCCCAAGATGCCACTCTTTGATGCAATTCTGTGACGGTGAGCTTGGGAAATTTTTTTACTTCTCTTACCATCCTCCTCACTGTGCGTTGTGGCAAGATAAACTTGGGACCTCTTCCAGCCTTGTTTGTCACTGTTCCAGTTGTTTTAAACTTCTTAATGATTCCTCTGACTGTAGATACCGGCAAGTTAAGGCGAGTGGCTATTTTCTTGTAGCCATTGCCTGACTTATGAAGGTCGACACACATCTGCCTTACTTGAATGGTGTGTTCTCTTGTCTTTGCCATGTTGACAAATGGGTAAGAGAATTAGGCCTCTGTGTCACGTCATATTTATACCCCAGGGAAACAGGAAATCATGAATTACTAATTAAAAGTCCCTAAATACCCTGACCAACCTTAGCAACTAAAAAAAAATATAAAAAAAAAAAAAAAAAATTACATTTTTCAGAGGAATTGTTAGGGGTGCAAATAATTGTGGCACACATGATTTCAAATTTTTTTTTTT